>JAMKCH010002745.1:0-44621 GCA_023653785.1 Ophioderma brevispina
CTCTAAAAACTTAATTACGGCTGTTGTATATGAAGCTGAAAGTACGTATTTTGCGGTCCTAAAGATGACATTTGTAACAAAACCATACATCCCGGACTGTTCGTGTCCACTGATGCGCGGCGTTATTGTATTGTAACGGAGCCGAGGGCGGGTTAGGCAGGGTCTGTTGGGGCCACAACAGACCCAATGCACTTGGTCACAGAATATTCGTACGAAACACGAATCCATTTGTTCTTTCACACTCAAAGCAATTTATTACGACGGCCTTTAAAGACAAAATCGCTCGTACCCGGGGGAATATATCGTAGCCTCTATACATGCGTTCGAAATTAACTCCTGGATCAAGGCAACTATATTCATGTTACACAACATGACACATCACGCAAATATTACATCACACATGTCTTTTTTCCTATGATGAGCCAAATTGTATAGAAAAAGTCCTTTTGGGAAAGTTGTTTCAACCGCCATTTTGATGTACACACAATTTTCATCTTGCGTTCTCGTCTTTTCCGTGTTAGTACCACGCATGACCAGCTACGCTTTGTAAAAATGGTCAATTGCAAAGTGGTTTTCAGATTGGGGGGTCATAATATAAACCCCCCTTCCTTTATACTGATGGATGCTAAAGACCTTATACACGTGGAAGGTTACAATTTACGATTCTTAAAACACTACAGGCAACTACTCATTGAAGGCTGAATGTATTCGGGCGCGGGCGCAGGCATAAAAATACGGGATTCTCAGAAGTATATGGTAGGCCGTTGCTTCTAAAATCATAGTTTTATGGGGCAGTGCCTGAATCCCAAATCGTTCATTTCTGTCCACACTGGTCAAAATAATGATTTGTAAACAAAAGTGGACACTGTTGAAGGTTCCCTGAAGGTTGGGGGGGGAGGACAATCAGACATACCAACTTAGTAACAGCAACGGATCTACATCAACTTCCGGCGTAACCCGAGTATTAGTCCTATTCCAAGACGTAACGGTAGGAGTCGCTCTATTAACGGTCATACACAGGCTTGACTAAAGCTAGGCCTGGTCAAGAATATTTAATCTAAATGATCGTTTAATAGAAATTGCACTGTTTTGCAGCGAGGTTAATGCACTAACTCGACGGATTTTTGACGTTAATAATTTTTTCTTAAATTATCGTATCAATTACCAGATCTTTTGAACGAGGTTTAAAGAGCCGATTTGTATGTCACTGAGACAGAGACTGCCATAATACTGCCGTAGCATTCTCCACAAATTACCGTTTGGAATCCCCAATGCCCAAATTGAGCGGATCGTGCCCCCCCACCCCCCACCGCCCCACCCCGGGAAGGCTTTTTGGTTTCCACTTAACAAAAGTTGACCTTTGGAGTTTCCCGGAAGGGTTTTGGATGTTCCCGGTGTTTTTAGCCTTCTTTGTGTGTCCAATGGTGGAATGAGCATTGCCTGTCCCTTCGGTTCAAACACTTGTTCAAAATGGCAAAAGAATGATTTTAAAAGAAAATGGACACTTGGCTGTTCCATATGGTTTCGCCTCGGTTCCTTTGTATCATGGTTGTATGAACATTGCCTGACGACAAATATAGGTCCTTTTTTTTTTTAAGATCTACAATGGACTAAAATAAAAAAAAATGTGACATAATAAATGCACGTAGCAGTCCCCAATTACCTTTTGGATCCCCAATGCCCAAATTGAGCTGATCGTGTCTTCACCCCCCCCCCCCCCGCGGCTCTTTTGTGTTTCAATGGTGAATGACCATTCCTGGAACCCAATTGGGCCATTTCTGTCCAGAATGGTCAATAATGATTTTTTAACAAATGGAACCACTTTGGAAGTTTAACCTTAAGGTTTTTGGATGGTCCCAGCGTTTTTGGCCTGCTTCGTGTTTCCAAGGTTGATGAGTCTTGCCTGGACCCAATTGGCATTTCTGTCCAAATGGTAAAAATAAGAGGGTCAAAATAATGATTTTTTAACAAAAGTGGGACACTTCGTTGGCATTTTCCCGTAATGTTTTTTTGGATGGGTTAACGGTTTGTTTTTGGCCTGCTTTTGTGTTTTCAGAAATTTAATGAGCATTGCCTGCCAACCCAAATTGTCAAAATGGTCAAAATAAAAAGGGAAAAATCATGACACATGCACTTTGGAAGTCTTACCTCCCCCCCGAAGGTTTTTTGATGGCTCCCGGAGTTTTTGGCCTGTTTTGTGTTTCAACGGTTGATGACCATAAGGTTTAACACGTAAGTGTATAAGGTCTTGTGCACTCCCGTTTGTGTATAAGGGGGGGTCAGGGACCCCCCGAACACCACTTTGCCGGTGGAATGTTTTACCAAAACTCTGGTCGTTGATGGGGTACATCAACACGACTACATAACAGGAAAAAAATGAAAATCGGTTGTACCAATTCAAAATGGCGGTCCAAAAACCGATTTTTGCAATGTGCACCCAATTACCCCGCCCAAAAACGAAAAACCACTTTCCCGAAGAACTTTTTCCATAAATTTTGGCTCATAATAGGAGAATATAAATACATTTACATTGCTGAAATAAAAACTACAAAAAGTTACTCCAGTACGATTGAAGGGCAAAACAAATTTTGATTAGCGCCACCAAAATGCTTAATTATGCTAATCGGCATAATAACGCCATGGCCGATTTGATTTTTTTCCACCAAAACATGCGCAAATGATATTTAGGCGATTACATAAAATTTTGGGCAAAAGTAATTTACTGTTCAAAAAAAACGTACGAAAAACAAAATTTTAGGTCCACGTGGACCCCCCTCATACACTTAAGTGTTAAGTAAAAATCTTAACATATTATCGAAAAAATTATGCCACAGTCTCATGTGCCCCTTGGACCCCGTGCCCCCTGCCCCCTGGGGCCACCTGCCCATTGGCCCCTTGCCCACTTGGTCCCTTCCCCCTGGGCCTCCTGAGTCTCCCCGCGCTCTCTGGGCCCCTGCCCCTGGCCTCCTGCCCTTGGGCCTCTTTCCCCGCCCACTTTCTCCCGCCCCTTTCACCCTCCCCTTCCCTCTTTCCCTTCCCCTACCCTTTTCTTTCCGCTTCTTCCTTCCTTCCTTTCTTATTTTTATTTATTCATAATAATAAAGTGAAGTTGGGATTTATTCCTTCATTCTTTCCTTCATTCATTCATTTATTTCTATATTTAAACCAAATACGCATTTATCTTATGTTATAACATGTTTACTGCATTTATTTATTTATTTATTTATTTATTTATTTATTTATTTATTTATTTATTTATTTATTATTTCACATTTCCTCAGTTTGTTTCGTTATTTTTTTCGAAATTTTTTTCCTTATATGTTCATTGATGATCTGTTTTGAATATAACAAAATTCCTTTGTGTGAAAAAAAACTATTTTCCCTTATTTCAAATTTAACGTACAAGTGCCATTGAAAGTAATGCAGTGACGACGGCTTTTTGCCCTTCTTATTATGCAAATGTTTCACTTTTGAATCGCCACCCGCTATCCATGTATAGAGGTCAGTGAAAATCCCGGACTGATAAGATAAGTCTCTCACGCAGTACCAATTTAGATAATGTCTTTCGCAGTCTGTGACAAAGACTACACCGTGGGAAAATTGCCAAGCAATAGTTCCCGCACCGTCTGCGCACCGCAGACCCCACAGGGATCAAAGTGAGAATCCGAATCCGATACATTAAGCCTTTTATGGTAGGCCGTTCTGACTAAAAACCACGTTTTTGCTATTAGGGATGGAGCGCCATAGGTCCTTTAGGCTTTATTGGTGTTTTACCTTGCACCCCTGGGCATCCACCCCCACCCCGGGGTCCTTTTTTATGGGTGCGGTGATGGTCTCGGGGTCCCGTAGAAGGGTTTTAGAGTAGTTTGAATCATTTCGTGGGAATCACCCAAAACTGGGTGATTACTAGTACCATACTACTTAGTGGGTCAAATTCGGGTCTTTTGAAGGCTCCTGGCATCTGTTTCTGGGTTTTGGTTGGCCCAGGAGGCCCTATTTGGCTTCGGGAAGGTGGGGACCTCTCCCTACTCACTCTCTCTTAGTGGTGCTCAGGTTCCGTGCGGGGGTGGGGGAGATTCGCTGGATGGGAGAGTTTCTCTTTTCAGCTGATTTCCTCTTTTTTGAAAATATTTTGTTGCTAAAATTTAGGCTTTCAACCAATTTCTGAGATTTTATTCTGATTTAACGCTACTGATTTTTCATTTTTCCTCTTGTCTGTTACGGTGGCCTCTCACAGCCATGATAGAAAATTACTTCCAAATACACAAAAACAGTACAAAAACTGTTGCACCAAAATAATGGCAACATTTTGATTTTCATTTTATTTTTTCCAACTGCTGTGGGGGGAGGCACAGCCCGAATCCCCCTCAGACACACTTATATAGGGTAAGATGGTTGATTTACTCCGAATAATAGTAGCAAAATACACAAATAAAAATGTTACTCCAAATGGCAAAATTCGGGTTTCAATTTTAATTTCCCCGACTTCTGAGGGGGGAACACCCCTCAGACAACTGCAGGGCCGTACGCAGGATTAATTGGGTGGGGGTGGGGTGCGGGGTGCGGAAAAAGGACTTTTTTCGAAAAGAGTGGACTTTTCTTTAAAAATCATTATTTTGACCATTTTGAAACAATATAGTTGAATCGAGGGCCAGGCATGCTCAACAACCATTTGAACACAAAGCAGGCCAAAACACCAAGAACCATCCAAAAACCTTCCGGGAAACTTCAAAGTGGTCCACTTTGTTAAAACAAATCAGTATTTTGGGGGGGGGGGGGGACCATTCGACAAAATGGCCAATTTGCGTTCACAGGCAATAGTCCTCAACCATTGAAACACAACAAAAGCAGAAAACACATTAACCATCAAACAACTTCCCCCACCCCACCCCCCGAAGTTTCCACTTTTGTTTAAAAAATCATTATGTTTTTACTTTTAGATTTTAAAAATGAACCGATTTGTGTTCCAGGCAATGTTCAACAACCATTAACACAAAAGAAACCGATAAAACTGGGAACCTCAGAAACCAGCTGGAACCATCAAAGGTCCACTTTTCTTTTAAAAATCATTATTTGGACCATTTGAAGGAAAAAGTTAAATCGAGACCAGGCAAATGCCATCAACTCATTGGAACACAAAGAGGCCCAACCACCCGGAACCATTCCAAAAAACTTCCGTAAAACTTCCAAAGTGTCCACTTTTGTTAAAAATCCAATTTTTTGAACCACTTTGGGTTCCAGCAATGGTCATGCACCATTGAAACAGCAACGGTAATTTGACCAGATATATTTTAGTGTGATTTTGATGGTTAAAATGATCGTAATTTACATCAACTATCCATTGCATCGATGAATTGCCGCGGTCTTGCCAATTTTGAAAAAGCGGAGAGATGTTTTTCATTTTTAAGAAAAAGCCATATTCAATTTTATTTGCCTGCAGACGTACACTTTTCAAACATATGGAGGCCATTGTAATGGCAGAAGGGGATTTGGAATGTTCTTTTAATCCATTCGTTCCATCTCAAGAGTGTGGCCATCCTCTTAATAAGAATTTTCCAAGTTCAAAAGTTTGGGATATGAAAAGTGATGATACATGGTAATAGGCTTGTTCTGGATATGAAGTTTGATGACCTCAATTTACCTAGTTAAGATTTACGGTCCTAATAAAAACGACTCTCCCATTGGAATTGGAATTTAATTTTACATGAAAGCTTGGATTGTTGATTACTACCAATTGACTAATCCTAATCTATAAAAAGGTTTTAAATTTGTGCAATGACTTGATTTAACTTGATCCTTGGCTGATACATAATCCTGTAGGTGCTATCTGGAGACACAAAACCCCGTAAAACAATCCAGGCTTGATTTTGTTAATTTCCTCAGAGTTAAATGCTAAAGTTATCGACTGTAATATTAATTCCGTTATTAAAAGTGACCATTCACTTATTGACATTAAGTTTTATCTGTGACCAAGTCGATCGTGCACTGGCTATTGGAAATTAACAATTCTTTGTTGAAGGATTGATTTGTTATGTTTTAAGATACCAATTTCCCCATGAAGTTGTTAGACAGTATGCTACTCCCAACTTGGCCACTGATAATAATATTCACGCCCAGTTATATGAAGTTTAATATTAATGATTCACTATAATGTTTGAAATGATTTTGATGGAGGTGAGAGCTAAACTATTACGGTAATTGCAGCTCGGAAAAAAGAATGGTTTTGCAGGAAAGAAAAAGATCTTGAGAAGGATATAAGTGAGTTAACAGAGAAAAATTTTAACTAGTGGGGATCTCTGTTAAGAAGCTTTAATAAATAAACATGATATCTTGTTAATATCGTAAAATCAAAATTGAAGGTTTTATTTACATGAAGCCCAGATAAGGTGGATGGAGCAGGGGGAGAAGCCAACACACTCTTTTTTGAACATGGAACAGAGGAATATGTAAACAAACCAATTATTCCTATTGTTTAGAGGACGGGACAACTCCTTATTTGTCTAATACCAAGGACCATTCGTCGGAACTAGGCTTGTATTAATAAAACCTTATACTCTCACGAATACGGAGTTATATTGATGTAAATCTATTGTGGATAATCTGGTGCCCCTACATTAACTGAGCTCAACTTGACACTTTGAGGGCCTTTAACATACAAGATGTTTGGGTGTTCTAAAGAACAGTAAAAAATGGTAAATCCAGCTCTGGACGGTTTTTTGGGTACGAGTTTTACAAATTTTTCTTTTCTGGATTTAGGTTGGTATCTATTGCGTTCTTTGAATTATGCATATTTTTCTGGGCAAACTCTCAGTTACCAGAGGTATTGGGATTATTACGCTTATTGCCAAAAGGTGATAAATCCCGTCAATTTTAAAAAACTGGCGGCCCATATCTCTTCTATATTTCATACAAACTTGCCTCATCCTGTATCGCAGAGAGAATTAAGCTGTATTTGTTAAATATTATTCAGGAACATTAGAGGGGTTTTATGTCGGGTAGATATATTTGAGAAACACTAGATTGATGTTGAATTTACTTAATGTTTTCTGACAGAAAAATATCCTGGTACTGATTTTACTTATTGATGTTTAGAAGCTTTTGGTTCCGGTTTCGCTAAGGTTTTAAATAAAGTTTTACAAAAGTTTTAAATTTTGGCCCATCAATCCAAAGTGATAAATTTTTTATAATAAGGCAATGCGGTCCGTTCTAGTAAATGGGTTCCTATCTGAATCTTTTACAGTGGATCGCGGATGCAGACAAGGTGATGGCTGAGTCCGTACTTGTTTTTTGTTATGTGCAGAAGTTTTGGGTATGATGGTCCGTTGTAGTATACATTAAGGGTCTTAATATCAGATGTCATTATCTCTTATCACAATATGCAGAGATACAGTAATTTTTCTCGATGGTACTGAAGATTCTATGTATGCTGCCTTTGATTTGATTGAAAAGTATGCTAAGATATCCTTGGTTGAAGGTGACTATCGAGAAGACAAATGCCGTATGGATCGGCTCTTATAAGGATAGATTGGATTTATTGCCCAATTTGAGTAAAGTGGTTACTATCAGGATACTTTTCAAGTCATTGGGATGATTTTCTACCATAGACTATGTGAGCAATCATTAATATATGGTGTTGGTTTCAATTAATAAATTAAAAATCAGTGGTCCAGGGAATCTAACCGTGTTAGGTAGGTTGACCATCGTTAAGATTCTTTGTTACTTTCTAAGCTTAACTTTCTAATTTTAACACTACTTCCTGACGCCACCTGAAAATATAATTAAAGATTTGAATAGTGCAATCTATAAGTTTATCTGGAAAGGTATAGATCGTACTCTATAAATCAAATGAGATCCCAGATTACTCCGAGGTGGTGTTTGATATGATTGATATGATGATACATCCAACTTTAAAGACACTTGGATTAGGAGATTCTTTAGCACTAGCAATATTGAATGGAGCACCTATTTTTTCGAGGCTGTGAATTTCAATAATATATTATGCATAGGGTGGTTCCAGCGATATTCTTGAAACGGGTGTTTAACAACATTAAACAAATTTTGGTATATGGTTTATCAGCGTGGTGTTGCTTTGTTAAGGCTCATCCCCCCTTGGAACAATATTATCTATTGAAAAGTTTGTTTATGGTATAATGACAAATAAAAGTTTCGGCGGTAAAACTGTGGTATTATCAACATTGGGCCAAGAGGGGGGTAAGCTTTGTAAGTGATATTCTGGATCACATGGCAATTTCTCTCACGCCTTGATAGTTGCGGAATAATATAATATATCGCACAATTTTATTGAGTATTGTGGGATAGTGAGGGCTGTCAAAAGTCCTTTAAACCTGAGATTGACGTAATTAATTCAAATATTTCATGTCCATTTAAGCCTTTAATTTTGAGTTAATTTTGAGACGATAAAAAAGGTTCTAGAGAACGCATTTATGATGCCTCATCACTAGGAAACAGGTTTCGAGGAAATATATCAATAATGGAATATCAAAACGACCTTCAGCTGATACTAACGATTGGTCCACTCTCTTCAATTTACTTTTTAAATGTGACTACATACACAAACTAAGATGTTTCCAGATAGAATCACCATAGGATTCTGGCTGTTAATTCATATCCCTTTATAAAACGTTAAAAGGATCAGGTCTTTGCACATCTGTAATTATGATAGAAGAAACATTTAGTGCATCTTTTTGTTCAATGTATATTCTTTATTGTTTTTGAGGAAGATTGTGAAATGTTTAAAAGATGCTCTGAATGTTAATGTGTTATTGACAACGAATTGTGCTTATTGGTTTAAAACACAATTTATCTGTACTTAAGTTGATTTTATTATTATTCCGTTGCCACATTTATAAATGAAGATTGCAGAAAATTCCTCAAATTTGGGGCCTCGTGCAGGGGAAATAAAAAATTTATTATGATCTAGAAAGTTTTTATATACCCAAAATGGGAAACGCATAGTTTTTGAAAAAAAAGTGGAACTACTTTGTACCCCTATTCTCAGAGTCCTAGTATGTGGCTTGCATGTTTTTGGGTGGTCATGGGAATATGGTGATAAATATGGTATTTGGGCTTAGCCCTTCACCAATTATCCAAATTGGTGACATTGTAAACTCGGAGTGGCCTAATGGAGGGGGATCGCGGCTTGTGGTCTGCGTGTTTGGTGGGGAGTTGGTCTTGGCTGACAAGTGGGAGCGCTCGCGTTTTGGGGCCTGGTGCTCCCGCTTGGGATAGTGTTTTGCGGCTCAGGCTGTTGTTTCTCCAATTTCTGTGAGTACCGCTTGGGGACACAATCGCTTGAAATCCTTGCTTCAGTACTTTTCGGGTGCTGTGGCCTTCTGGTGTCCTTCTTACACTGGGGAGCAATATCATGTGCCGTAGCTGGTCTGCCGTCCTGGGTTGGGCGCCGGGGCCCTGACTGTGGGTGCTTTTTGTTGTTGGACGGGACTAGCTCTCATTGGGCGCACGGATTGTAGGTGCGTTTGGTTTTTCCTTCTTGGCCACTTTGAGTTTGCAGTGTGTTTTTTTTCCCCTATCCAATGGAAGGGCATGCGGGTATGTCTTTGAGATTTAATTGGTCCCTTTTATTCTGGGCTTATTGTATGCAATGTCTATAGTGGTGATACTGTACCTGTTGGTACCGTTATATCCAATCATGGAAGGGCATGCTGGTATGTCTTGGCACTTTGAATTTATATCCCTTTATTCTGGAACTATAGTGGTATGTATGCAATTACTATAGTGGTATACTATACACTGTTTGTACCGTTATACATGTTTTTTCCATTCAAAATGTATTGTGTATGTGCTGTTGTTATTTGATAAGACCTTTGTTAATAAAGGTTCCCTCTGTGGGGAAAAACATGGCAAAAAAAATTTGGGGAAATGCTACTGCATTTTATTATGGCATCTCTGGTTCTCAGTGACATTACAAAATCGCCTTTCACCTTCGTTCAAAAGATCTGAAGTAAATATCATGATTTTAACCAAAAAATAGTGACGTCAAACATTCTTCGATGTTAGTGGATTAACTGCAAAACAGTGCAATTTCCAATAACGGTCATTTAGATTTAAAATATTCTTGACCAGGTCTAACCTTTAGTCAAGTCTTGTCCGATGTGTGTAAGAGTGGCTTCCTACCGTGTACCGTTAGGTCTTTGAATAGGACTAGCACTCGGTTTACGCCGGAATTGATGTAGATCTGTTGCTGTTACTAGTTTGGCATGTCCTAACCCCCCCCCCCCCCGACCCTTCCGGGAACCTTCCAAAGTGTCGCATTTTGTTTACAATCATTACTGTTTACAATTTGGACAGAAATGGCCGATTTGGGTTTCAGGCAATGCCTCCTAAAACAAATTGTTTTTAGACGCAACTGCCTACCATATAATCCTGAGAATCCCACATTTGTATGCCTGCGACTGCGCCCGCGCCGAATACTTTAAGCCTATGAAAGACACAATACCAGCGCCAAGACCAGCTCACTATCAACACCAACTTTCAACATTATATTACACGTGCTCAATCTAAAAATCCAACTTAATCACCAGTTACCCAAAATCATAACATTTGGCATAAGCTGAGGCCCCACTACCTATTTGTCACCACGTTACATGACCACCTTTCGCAGTTCGCCCATTCCTTCCTTCTTAAGGAAAATATCTGCACGCCACGATTCTCTCCAAGTTTTCGCCTTTCCTCCTTATTCCTTCTTTCCATGGGAATTTTCCGCACCCACTATTCTCTCCAAATTAATCTACTTTCCATCTTATCTTTTTTCCATTGGTAATTTTTTCGCACCACGGCTTCCGTAAAATCTCTTTTGCAAACAGACTACAGCTTAAAGGAAATGACTCACAAAATAGTGTTGCAAATTCAACAATCCAGGGACAACCCCATAGAGTTATAAACTTCACGGAATAACTATCCGCAAATCTGAAACACAAAAACACAACGTGATTCATTGACATCTTATATTTAGCACCATGCACCATTGTAATAAGCTGCAAGCAAGGCAACACCATAAGCCTAATTTGGCATATTATTATTAATATTACTTTTATAAGTATTATTATAATTAATTTATTATTAAAACCGCCGCATGCATTCCCTTTGGGCGCAAAAACACAAACCTAGTACCCAAATCACGCATCTCAGCGTGGCGTTGTTACCATATGAACGTCAACCATACATATGCAAATACCACATCGCGCCCTAATCTGCAAATGTTCAGCAAATCACGCACCACAATGCGGTATTATCATTAAGTACAGGCTAAAGAGTTCATGACAACTAATATCATTCAACGTTGTTTTATTAGATATATAATGTTTTTCAACGGTTTCTAGAACAGTTTTATGTGCTGATTTGAATCCGATGGATGCCAGACGTGCACCCTTGAGCATTTTTATAGAACGCAAAAATCAAAATGCCACCCAATAACAAAATATTCATCTCTTGTTGCACTCAAAGTTTTAAATTTTTTCAGCCTGTCTCGTTAAAACTTCACTTTGGACCAATTAACATATGATTCTGTAAACCAGTAACCAATGAATTCAATATGGCCGGCAATACAGTAAAGTGTCTGATCGTGAACTACTTTTGACTGCAGGTTGGTAAGTTGGTATCTATCCTGGTGTTTTTGGCAGTCAAAAGAAATTATTTAACCATAAGACAAATATGGTTTTCAAAATGAATGTTATTATTAACTTCCATTCCTTCATTATAGATCCATAGATGGCTTTCCGATACTCTATAAGCTATAATTGATAGCTCGTCTAAGCTACTACTGACTGCAAAATGTTTGTGAATATCCATCCCTGTAAGTCAATCAAATTAATGTACACATCATTAGGTAATCAGAGGAATCGATGCATGTAAGATGCCATCCAAGATGGGGACCCAATATGGCTGGAAATGACACTCACTAAGCGGCAAAAAATCCGATCACCAATAGTATAGAGGTATATGTTTCTTTGTTTTTTGCAGGTTTTGGGCGTCCATTGGCATCTGTATTGGGATATTTGATGAATAACAACCCAAAGACACTTAAGATAGCCTTACTGGGATTTTTGGAAGTGATAATATAACTAAAAACCACAAAATATATATCTTTAGCCTATAGCATGAATGAATTACTGACCTTTACTGATTGACATTTGCAGCCATATTGAACCCCTATCTAGGATGCTATCTTGCAGATATCAATCACTTTGATTATGTTATGATATTTAAATGGCTCTAAATGAGTTATAGTGATATACAAAAACATGGCAGCTCTTGGATATATGTAGTAATGAATTTTGCCATTTTGGAGCCATCTTGAATGGTTTATTGATTTGATTGATTATCAAATTGTTGAAAGCTATTCATAATGGTTTTCTATTAATATATTGATAGCTAAAGCATTGATATATTTACCAAGTTACCATTCTACGGTCAAAAGTAGATAAATATCAGATACTTTGTTGTATTGGCGGCCATATTAAATCTTTTAATTAGGCGGTTTATGAATCTTACTTTCATTGGTCACAATGGGTGTTTTGACTGGACAGGCCAAAAAATTACAACTTTTTAGCAATTAACACATGATTTTTAGTGTTTTGGTGGCCATTTTGCATTTTTGCGTTTCTTTAAAAATGCTCAAGGTTTTTCGTCTGGCATCCATCGGATTCAGATTCAGCAGGTAAAACTGGTCTAGAAACCGTTGAAAAACATTATATATATATTATAACAAGGTCACATGGTCTGGACTAATTGCCTGGACTAATTGCGATCACATACAATAGCAGCACGCATTAGAGACTAAATAAACAAGGGAAAAATCTCAAAGAAGGAAATTCATCCTCGCAAATTCACAGTGACAGCTAGCCAAATTTTAACGTAACAGTCAGTGCTACCTCAAAATGACCGCTAGGATCTCTAGGTCTACTTAATTCTGAAACATCGCCGATAACAAAGTGAAATTTGGTGACACTTCCTAAAGACATATTGACAATTTTGATCAGCTATACAAAATGCACAGTGAAAAACAACAACTTGTACATGCCGTCGTATCAGGCCTAGAATTTCACACAAAATAACAATTTTACGATGGCCTAATATGTTTACAATAACACTCACTCAATGTTCTTCTTCACATAGGGCATTCATATGTCAAAATCAAGCGAAACCGGCCAGAATCTTGACTCTACTAGCCTAGTTAAATTTTTCTTGCTCGACGGTCTTCCCGCTATAGTCACACTTTCCTCCCTTTCGACTGCGCATGCTAAAAACAAACAAATCAAAAGATTAAAGGTGCGCTAGATATTTTAACTCCAAATAAAATATTTAGGGTATTTTTGACATCCTGTAGTTTGCAGATCCTATGTTGAGTTCATATAACTTAAAATAAAAGATAACACTATTAAACAGTTTTTAGAAAAGTGTCGGAATCCAGAATGTGACCATTTTGAGTTATTTTATAATTATTTTTATAATTTTGACCAAAACAGACCAAAATTAGGGTTTGTAGAAATTTGGTTAGAACCTATCGGGTACCCCTATTTGAGGTACTACTCATCACACATATATCACTGTAAAGCTCTTTTCATGCTGCATCTGAAAATGAGGTTTCGAAATTTGTAACCTGGAGGATGTCAACTAGGGATCATTTAGAGGTCATCCAGAGGTCATCTGAGTCTAATATAAGGAAAACACTATGTTTATGCTTGAACTATTACTAAAATAATAAATTTGGGTCAAATGTGGTATCATGTGAAAGAGAATAAATTGTTCGATCACGTAAAACCACTTTTGAGGAGAACATGCAAAATGGATTTTAAATTTTGGGCAAAAAAGTCATATATTTTATTTATTTATTTATTTTTAATTTATTTGAATAATGAAGATTACTTTTTTACTCATTATGATAATTTGCTCGTTGGGGAGTTTTTCCCAAAAAAACTGCCCCACAAAAGGATTCAGTTGCTGAATTTTGTGTCGTCGAGGGACCTCTTGAAACCCGTCGTCTTGAACTGCTGGACAAAGTTGTCTTCAGGATTGTCCCGAAAAAGGAACTTAATTTATGAAGAAGATTCCCTTGGGTTTATAGAGTGGAATATTAACTTTGCTGTCATTTTGAAGTCTTCACTGTGCAGACACATCATCGTTGATCTGTAACGCTTATTTTAATCCTGGACATTAGTCGTCACGTCAGAGTGCATTAAATTTTGTAATTGACCAATGTAATTGTGCTTTGGACATTCTAAATTATTGCCCAAACAATTTAATAAAAATTATAATTAATATTGTTGTTATATATAAATTCTGACCTTGGAATCCACGAGTTGTCGACATGTTATAACTCATAAGTCCCTGGCTTTTGAAAAGCTCTCTAAAATATTGACTTAAAGATAGGCTTGTTTGTGCTCCTTTCTAGAATTTCTCATTGGAGAAATAAGGAAAAATTAATTTCTCCTAGGAGAAATTCCAGCCAATGACAGCGCTCCTTATATATATAATTCCGAAAAGATTGATTCGGATTGGATAAATATCTCCTAGGAGAATTTGGATAAATTAATAATTTATCCAACGAGCAATTCATCCACAAGGAACACTCTCATCCTGTAATTTCTCCTAGGAGAAATTACGAATTTCACCTAGGAGAAATTAATAATTAATAATTTATCCTCGTAGAAATCAATTCTCCTCATTGGCTGGAATTTCTCCAAGGAAAAACTCTAGCTTGGCCAATGGTATTTTTCATGGTCATTTCGAATATTGCACTGAAATGCATTCTTTTTAATTTTGTTATAAAAAAAAGGATCTCTGAGCGATCGTTATCAGCTAGAAAGACCAATGGTTTAAGTATTGTAAAAATATATTCTTAATTAGGTAATTAATTAGCAAAGATATACTATGTGACATATAACATTCTTATTTACAATATACTTCACTGTGGATTTTGTCAAAAGATTATTATACCTGTTTGTGTGAGCTTGCTGTATATTAGATTAGAGTCAAAATAGAAAGCTACTGCCACATGACAAAGATCAATTGTGAATTTGATTTTTGGCGACCTTCCTTTAAGAGCAATTGTTTTCTATAGTTCTTGAGGAAATTTGATATAGAACAAAACATTCTAACTGAAGTAATTTCCGTCAAATAATGTCGCACAACTTATATTAAAAGTATAAAATATCGTTATAACTTAGGAAGTTTTGAAGTCCGGAAGGATATTATAAATGTTGACAGAAGAGCAAATGTTTCATGTTATGATGACATGTGGATTCGTGGAAGAAATAGATATCATAAGCAATATTTTAAAAGGGTCTACGATGTAGAATTGCTGGACAGCCCAGAGACTTTAGGGTCGGTGTAGCCAGAAGGCACAGTGGAAATAAATGAGCCATTGAGTGACTCATTGAAAGAAAAAAAAAAAGAGTTTTGTTAATGTTGTGAGGAGCTACATATCAAAAGTCCCTAAGGCCCCCCCCCCCTTGTGATAATTGAGAAATAAGAGGGTAACGTTTTTATACAGAGGAATAATGGGGTAAGGTTTAATCCGAGGTTAAAAATTGATAATTCAATTGAGCTCATTGACTCTTGTATTCTTCTAGTCTCACTGATTACGAAAATGTTTAGTTTGCCTAACTTTTGATCTTTAGGTTTAGAAATACAGGCCAAAAATGTTCATTTATTCAATTCATTGATTCAATTCAAATTATTCTAGTGACAGTAACAAAATAATATCATAAATGCATCAAGCGGAAAAATACATGAAGTGTATGATAAGGCCATCACAAAATGCATAGCGTGCAAGCGAGGTGCCTTGAACATAACATAACAATTACTACCTATACAAAATAAGATAAGACTTGAGTACTAGATTAAAGGTAAATAAAAAAAATGATTTTAATGTATATAGAGGTGAATTAACCATTGAATACCTAACTGACGAAGTTATCAAAATATAAATCTTGTATCAAGTCTTCCTATCCACCCACTTCACATAACACATCGTTCTCATCATTGCTCTCTCTGTCCTTCCTCAGAATCTCCATCTCATTTTCGCTCAGACACCATGTCTCCTCCCATACAGCATCACTGATCTCACACAATTTGTCCAGGGGTGTCCAACCTACGGCCCGTGGGCCATTTGCGACCCGATAAGAGCTTGCATGCGGTCCGCGAGGTACTTCCCAGAAGAAAAAAAATAAAATGTGCGTAAATTTTGAAATAATAAAACCGAAGTCCAAAATTTTTTGTTTTTCCCAATTAGCTAAAAAGGTCAACATTTCTCTCAAAAATGGAAAATTTGTGTTAATGTGGTGTAGGTATAGATAAGTCAGAACCCCGATTACTTGCATAGTTTGTTGATTCAACAATGTGGTCCCTGCGTCAAAAGGGTTGGACGCCCCCTGGTATCCACCTTTCCTTTCATCTTCAATGAATTCTTTGTCCCTTGTAACAACTCCACACAGTCCCTAAACTTCACCCACCCAAACCTCACCCTAGCTGTCACCGCCGCTTCGCATCCACCATTTACACTCCCACTAACCATGTCCTCCAGGTCGTACTCCGCACCGATCCCGCCCTCATCACACAACTTCCTCCTCTTCAACCATCTCTCCAGCTCCCTTCTCGCTCGCCTCGGCCACACGCAAAAAAATCTCCTCTCTTCAACTGTGTGCATCTCCCACTGGACCATTCCCACAGTTCTCCACCACCTGAAATTTGCTTTTTAACGCCTTCCCCACACGCCGCCTGGGTTACATACTCACTACACCTCCCACTCCCCCCTCTCACAGTGGCGTAACAGGCTAGTGGGGGCAGGGGGCAGTTGCCCCTGATGACTTTGGCCAGAAAAATGTTGCAAAAATCATGCTAACTCAGCCCGTGTTTTAGCCCTCTGACCGGGAAAAATAGGCCTTTTTGACCCCCCTGAAGGGAAATTTCCCAGACTGGGAATTTGCCCCCTCAGAGCGGGCAGGGCCACTGCCCTCATCACCAACACTTTTGTCTTCCCAAGGGTTACCGGTTACTCTCAAAAGCTTCTTCCATTTCCAAAACTTCTCCTCCAATCCCTCCATTGTCTCACACATTAAAACCAAGTCTTCATCAGACACGTTTTTTTGCACATCTCCGTTAACTACAGCAGATCACAAATGCCAAAATCAATGGCTAAAGACACGAACCCTGATGCACAGTGTGCATCAAGGCTGTCTTGCACACGAACCGCTTTCACTTCAAACTCCTCATACAAATCAGACCCACAAACTCACACTGCGCTACCATTGCTTCTGGTATCCCCTTCTTTCTCCCGCCGCACTCACTCGGTACTCTTACTCTTTCAATCCTTCTCCAAGTCTAAAACACATATGTCAGCTTGTTCCCTTTAGCTCTATAGGCGATTGCTAGCCATCCTCCTCAACAACACTCATATATCGTTTCCTGTCCCTGGCATAAACCCAAATGCATCTCATCCACTTCCACTATCTCTCCTAGAACCCTCCCCACAAATTTTTCATTGCATGCTCCAACAAGTTCACACCCCTGTATGACCACAAATCATTGCATCCCCTTTCCCTTTAAAAAATTGGAACTATCACACTCCCTGCCCACTCCTCCGGCATCCCTCCTCCCTCCTCTAAACCCCTCTGACACAACTCCATCATCACAACCTACCCTATCTCTCCACTCGGCATACCTCACTCAACACATCACCTCCGAGTTCCGCCGCCTTACCTTGTTTAATTTCGTGCGGTGATATGGGTGCCTTCACCACTGCTTCCCGACTGACCCTCATCAACTGGCCCTTCCCCTACATCAGCCTCTACTTCTGATCCCACTCACTTCATCCTCATCATAATTCTTCTCCATATAATGCTCTTTCCAGACTCTACCTCAATCTATCTCACTGAAATGTAACTTCCCATCCCTTCCTCTCATACATATTCCCCTTCGACAGCTCTTCCATTCTTTTCATTGCCTTCACTATCTTAGACACTTGGGTTGGAATCTCTCTCAACTCACTCGTCCTTCTCAGCCCCCTGTTTCATAGCCTTCGCACATCCACTTTCTTTGCTCGCTTCTTCACCTCTTTATTCCCATCCGTTCCATTTTTCTCATCTCCTTTTATGTGCATCCTTCTTTCACCCTATCGGCCTCCTTCGCCTCTGCATTGCCGAAATTTGTCTCTTCCCCTTTGACCACTAACATACAATAATCTTTTTAGGTCAACTGCACAAGGCAAAAAACCGCCTCAAAGCTTCAGGTTAAAACTACTGAATAACTAGGCAATACAACTGTACAACTTGGATTTTAATTAAAAAACATTTATTTTGATCGTGTGTTCATGTCATCACACATAAACCTTGAATATTAATAATTGACAATGTTCTAGTTATATAGTCTAGTCTGGGGGCCAAACCCGCCATTTTTTACCTGAACCCAAAAGATGCGTCCGCACAATTTTTTTTTGGCTGTTTCTGCATCCTTAAGACCTACTACTGATTGGAACTGAAGGTGCCAAAATTGGCACCCTTGAGCCTTTTGAAATATCCAGATTGCCTCCAGGTGCCACCATCAATACAATTAGCAATAACTCAGGTTCTAAAGCAGCTATAAAGTGATCTGTGTCTTTGTATGGTTTTTGGTGCCAATTGAATTCAAAATGTTACTTCTTTTTAACACAAAAGTCTCCCTATACCGAAATCCAAGAGGCCTGCCATGAGTGCTGCATACCACATATAATTACAATATCTCAGCTTCTACAGCTAATACAATGATCATTCTAGTGTCTTTGTAGAGTTTTTGGTGTCAAAGAATTCAAAGTTGTACTTCTTTTACATACTTAGCCTTCCAAAATAACCAAAATCAAGATGGCGCCAAAATGGATAATCCAGATTGGCTGCCACAGCATTTGCTTAAAGCTGTAATCTCAGTTTCAGAAGTACATAAGATTAGGGGTTTAGTTTCTTAATTAGATTTTTAATGGTCAACGTTACCATGTTTATCATTATTATGACTTCAATTCAGTGAAACTCAGGCATGCTTAAACACAAAGACTTTAAAAGAAGCTCCAACTGCATTGAATCCTTCTCCATCCTTATCAACCATCCAACTATTTGATCGATATCGTTTTGGTAGGATAGACCCTGAGGTGGTGAATGCCGATAATGCAGTTGCTATAGGATTAAGCAAATGAATAATATGATGAAGTTTGCCAGAGGGGTTTAATAGTTAAAACTAGAATTTCGCGTTTCTCGGCTTTCGCCATCGCTATATTCACAAGAATATCAGCTGTTGGCCGCCCCATGACATTTGACCCTGGAACGTGACCTTTGATCTCATCAACAATATGGATCGCTTGTTCACCCTATACAACAGTTGTTCACATTGAACTTCAATTTTTCAATTTAAGAGCAATGTTTACATTTTACAAAGCCCATTTTTCAACTTGACCTCACATGACCTTTGACCCTTCAATGACCCGACCTATCAACATAGAGGGATCCCTTGTGCACCTATGAAAGAAGTTTTGGTTCCAATTGAAGTTGAACTTTTCAATTGAGGTCAATTTACAAAAAAAAACTTAACAATTTTTGACACACACATCCACACAAACACACACACATACAATACACACGCACACAACGGATTGCTAAGTGGTCCTGCCAGCTATCAGGCGGCGGCCCACAAAAACAACGTGGTGACAATGGCTTTAAAACCCCTCGTCTTACCAAGGGGGGGGTGGGTGGGCTTACCACACCACCAACCCCCCCCCCCCCCAGTGAACTTCGCTCCGGTGCGCTAAATGGCTAAAAACTTTCGTAAAAAGCTTCTAGGTAATCGTTCGTTCAGTCATCCTTTCCGGTCATTTAAGCGAAAAAATGTGAAGGTAGCACCTTCACCGGGGTTAGGGTATGCCGTCAAAGTCGAAGGGTGGAGGGTTGTTTGCCACCCAAGGATATTTTTAATGGGCATTTTTGAAATATTATGGCACAGTATGGCTTCTAAAACTCTATGTTTATGTAAAACTACTAGCCCCATGCCATCATTTAGAGGCTGAAAACCGCATGAAAATCCGATAGTCCTGCGAGTTTGTAGCGTCAAATTGGATTTTCGCCTAGTTTTTGGTCTGAAAGCCAATTTTGCCGACTCGCGACTTGATGACGTCAGTGTGACGCCATATTAGGTATGATTGGTACTCATTTTAGTAGCAATGAAAAGAGGAGGACCATAGCTATCCATTGGTATCAGAATCTAAGCATCGGGTGGACTTTTAACAAATTCTCGCGGGGTGCGTGGTAACCACCCCCCCCCCCCTTGGTAACCGTGTTACAAAAAAAGGCTTGGTAAGACGAGGGTAAAGCAGAAGCAAATTAGAATGGGATTCGTTTCTTCAAAAACACAGAACTAATCTTTTCCAGAGTTTGAGGTTTGATGACATCACTCACTGTGGATGTTAAAGAAATCTTCTGTTATGAGTTATGACCAATACCAACTTTCATGTTTGAGGGTAGTGGTGATATGAGGATAACAAAGACCCAAGTCGACAAATGACAAAAAAGCTACAGATAGCTAGAGCAGTCAGCTCAGCCAGAAGTCATGTAATAGTCAGATGTGTTATTCTCTTGATTATCCACAGGCCAGTACATGGAAAAGTACAAGCCTGTGTCGAGTTTCTCATGACATCAAATAAGCGTAGCAAAGCGATGTATACCTGATCTTTGATCGCGACTTGAGTTTAGTATCAAGGAGTGCAACAAAGAGTGGTCGGCTGGTGGGAAAGCAGGTCAGTAGAAAGCACCAGCTTAGCCTGATTGCTCTCTTCCACCACAGCAAGTCAATCTTATGATGTAAAAAAACAAAGAACAGATTTATCGACATTCATTTGTCAACACCTCTGATAGCACTGTCCAAAGAATCACACAAGCTCGGCAGACAGAGACTGCGCTCTCGTCACCCTTTCTGTCGACAACGCTGCTAAAAATTCAACATCTTACAGACATGGCATACTGCCTGGTTAGATACTTCAAGCCAGGACCAACTCACTATTACCCTATGACAGAAATACCACCTGGTAGCAATCTTCACGCAAGGAATGGATCAACTTAAACCGGATTCGCACAGGAGTCGCGTCGTTCAACAGCAATAGCACCGATGGGGGCTGCGATCATCTCCAACCTGCCAAGGTGGTTCTCCATCACAGAAGCGGATACATTCCAATGAGTGGCCCTACCTTTCGTCCCACCGATGGACATAGACCTTCAAACCCAACCAATCGACAGTGAGCGGCCCCACCATCTACAACATTATTTGCTGCATGCCTCATACGCCAAGAAGAAGAAAAAGAAGAACAACTCCTGGGCCGTGTTAAAGTTCTTCAAGAACAGCGCCACAGTAATACATCGACTTATTGTGACAGGAATCTGTCATTTGAGGTAGAAAATAATCTTTCCCTAGAGGCATCCAACTTGGAAGGCTGAGCTTTCGACAATTAGCGAATGCCATCATCAGAGCAAAACTAAACAGTCATTGATGTTTCACCTTAGCTACACAGTAGCTAAACAAAATGGGAGAGAGAACAATAGAGATGAGTAAAGGATACTCCAGTTAAGTTGCCGGTTCATTGGTTGAGAGGCATCATTGGAGTAGTTCTACCCATTCATGAGGAAATTCTGCTCCTTGTCCCTATTGAAGTTGTTAGGGGTAGGCTTGATGTAGGGGTAGAACTTGAGGGAGTTTCCTTTCAGTCCAAGAGTTGTTCCTGTCCAGAATTTCAGTCTTGTCCCAGTCAATATTATATTGGTCGTCCCCGCACGTTCGGCGATAGCCGATTTTGTGTGGTGCCCGTCTGAGTCGCTTTATGGTGTTCGTTGGTGTGCTACTTTTTCAATGATCTGTCCGGTTTCACAAATGTACACTTTGTCACATGATCCCACGATAGATAATAACTCCAGTTTTGAGTTCCTTGGCGAACAGGGTTTCTTAGGGTTGCAATAGTTGTTGTAGTAATAGTGTTTAGTGTCTTAAAATACACCCGTGATTCTTCTTCTGTTCGGCTTAGCTTCTGAACCTACAGCATAGCCCAGGAGTTGACCTACATACCTCAACCTCTAACCGGAAGACACAGAAAACCATGTGTAGAAGACAGAGTGATTTCGTGCTTACATTTATATATACTCGTAATTTTACAGCAAGACCAGTTTTGCGGAATAAAAAAAATTGACCTTAGCCTATTTTGCTGGATACCATAAACGAGCATTTACAGGGACAGATCACCAAGACTTTTTCTCCTTTGTTACCACAAACGAACAATTTGAGCTATACTAAATAAACGTTATTGGCATTTATTTAAAATGTACCCCGTAGAAACATGTACCCCCCCCCCTCCTGTGGCAATTCCAGGGGACATGTGGGCTAATAAAACATTCAAAAATGTCCCTTGCAGTCAAATCAATCGTCAAAACCTCACTTGCCAAAGATGTAGTCAAGGAATTGAGGGATTTTGACCAACTATATTTGAATGTTTGCCAACTTTATAGACTACTCGTTCGGACAACTTTTGCATCATTTAATAGTTGAACGCTTGTCAAAGATAGAAACCAAATATGAAAACCTGAACGACATCTTTGTAATGGATATTTTGCCAACTTTACACTACCCGAACATGACAACTACTTTTGCGTAATTTCATAGTTGAACATTTGCCAACTTCGAACTACCGTATGATGGCAACATGTAAATCATCACCATACTTGAATGCTTTGAACCGACAGTAAAAAAAATAATGTGTAAGTTGTGCATGATATCACAGACAAATGGTGTGCTAACTTAAGACACCTTTTTTGTCAACTTTTGCATCTTATGATATTTGAAGGCTTTGCCAAAATTGAGACAACCCTATTATGATAACTTGTGCATGCATTTTCACCTGTATGCCATTACAAACTCTCACTTTGTAGTGGAAAGAAACACTGATACTGTCAAAGAGTAGAAATTTGACTATAGATACTATAGAAAGACACCACAATTACAATAGTATTTGCTTCAAGAGCTGGACATTGCTAAATATTTGTGTGAGGCGGGCCCATCTTGGATTTCGGTATAGGGAGACTTTAGTGTTAAAAGGTGAAGGTACCAAATTTGAATCATGACACCTAAAAAAACCCATACAAAGGCACAAGAATCATGCTTATAGGTGCTTTAAAAGCTGAGAGGGGGGGGGGTTATTGCTAATGATTTGTGGTTTTGTAGCCATCTTGGCGGCCAATCTTGGTTTTCGGTATAGGGAAGACGTTAATGTTAAAAAGAAGCAAAATTGAATTCAGTGACACCAAAAAAACCATACAAAGGACACTAGAAATCATCTTTAGAGCTGCTTTAGAACCTGAGTTAATGCTAATTTTAGTGGTGGCGGCCAATCTTGGCGGCCATCTTAGATGATTCAAAATGCTCAAGGTGCATTTGGCAACCCCCATAGTTTCTCAATCAGTAGGTCTTCAGGATTGTAGAAACAGTCAAAAAATTGTGCGGACGCTATTTTTGGGTTTTTAGTTGGCCCCAGGATAATACCTCCAGAACAATGTCCAATACCCCCCAGGACATGTTTCCATATCCAGGACAATGTTCAGTACCCGGACAATGTCCCTTAACCCCAGGACAATGTCCCATACACCAGGACAATGTCCCATACTCCAGGACAATGCCCAAACCCCCAGGACAGTCATACCCCAGGACGATGTCTTGTACCCCAGGACAATGTCCCCATAACCAAGACAATGTACTGTTGTATATCTAATCAGTTCGAGAATCTTGAACCTCGCATCCCTCAAAGTTTCAGCCCTGGTGTAACTTACAGATCTCCAGATATTGTGTTCAAAAAAAAGTGTCATTGAAAATCAAGAAAATAGGCAAATATGCTAATTAATTTGGAACATTAGGTCTTAGAATGCATTATACGTGTACTTATTTAGTTAAATCGAATCAGTTTGAGAATGCCAAATCCAGCAGATCGTGTCCGCCCCCTGGTTTAAGTAGTGGTATTTATTCTTTCTATTGATGACAGCTGTCATCAAAAGTTTGTTTGCCGTAATCTCGCTTTTACGTGTAAAAACCAAGGAAACATTTCTAAAATTAGGATTTTAGAAAAGGAAGAAAATTACGAATTAAAGGGCGCCACTCTATTAGTGAAATTTATTTATTATTTTATTTTTAAAATATTTATTTATCGTATTAAATTATTCCAAGCATGATTTTTTTTAAAATATCAGCCACAACATTATATAGGTTTAATGTTAGAAAACAAGTAATAAAAAATAAATTTGCGAGAAAACAAAAAATCCAACGAAAATGGAGAATTAAAACAAATTATTTTGAATATCGGACTACACAATGAAAACTTCAATTACAATCGCGAATTCCTGTTAGTTGCCGTCGATTAATAACTCAGTAGGAGTAATGGTAGAACGAAAGGGCGGATCAAATGAGGGGGTCGGTATTTTTTAACCTGTCAGACTATCGATTTTCAAATAGCTGTCAATATGTACATACGCGGTTGTCTATAAGAGCTTCGCTTCGCGCTCGCTTATAAAATGTTAAATTTTTAGCTTTGATTAGAGAAAGTATTATTTGGCAGTAATCATTTCATACCATTGGCGGACAAACCTTCCATGAGGGACCCCCCGTCGTAATATAGGTACTGACCACACAAATTTATTTCAATTTTGGCCTGTTTAATCAAAAAGGAAAACAAAGGAAGGAATATTAATTAAACAGATTAAAAGGACACGAAAATTTATTGTTTGCAATGGTAAAGATATTATGAGAGGGAGGTAACATATGGAAAGTCGTGCCCAATGCGGCACTACTGTCGTGGATCATCCTCGACGACAACTTTCTTATAACCTACAAAGTTGAGTCAACAGAACCATCCACAGACATAATTACTAATGCGTACCAACCCTTATTCAAAACGAGGATGAAATGCCCACAAATGTAAATAGATTGTGAACGTTTAAAATGTTCTATTCTTTCGTCTTATCAAAAGTCTTGGGTCCAAAGCAACGACGTTCTTCTCATGACGTATTTCGAACGTGCGTATTTTTTTAAATATTAAATAAAAATAAAAACAAAAAACAAAAATGTGGACAGACAGTAAGTACTAATGACAAAAACACATTATTACTTCTATTATTTGGCATACTTTTTTTGGATGTCATCATAATTTGTAGGTAGTGTAACACAACCCTTGCAGAAATTTTTTGTATTTCAAAATTTGTATCAAAAGTGTTATCAAATCTGTTGCAGATAGATTTGATATAGATTTGATATATCAAAACTCTATGTCAACACAAAAAATTTAACACAAATTGACAGTATCAAATCTGTATCAAATTTGTATCAAATCGTATCAGGATTTTGAAATATGTCAAAGGGTCATCAAATTTGACTTAGTATTTTTTTACATTATCATGTGTGTCAACTCTATGTCAAAGGTGTCAAATTTTTTTTTTTTTTTTTTTTAAAGTTTCTTATAAAATCAAATTGGACTTAGTATTTTTTTCACATTACTCGATGTGTCAATCTATATCAAATTGGACTTAGTATTTTTTCCAATATCATGTGTGTCAACTCTATATCAAATGGAATTAGTATTGTTCACATTATCGTGTGACCAAATCTAGATCAAATTGTACTTGGTATTTTTTCACCGTCATGTGTGTAATCTATATCAAAATTGGATTATATTTTTTGCCATGATCAGAGTGTCAGATGATATCTATCAAATTGCACTTATAGTACATTGAATTCATGAACCTTCACAATGGCATTTTACACATGACAGTGCAGTGTAACATGGGTGGATATATCCCGAGTATAACTATTGCATATACCGAAGTTACGTCAGCAATAATTAAGAACCAACGGATAAGAAAATATGTCAAAGAACTTCTTGACCAATACAATCCACAACATCCAGGGAAAAGTTGAGAGGCCAATCTTTCAAAAGCCAGAAAGGTGGTTATAAAGCACCCAATGCTATTATGATCTGATAACGGTGGATTCCATATGCTCCTTTTCCCCCCGAAGAAGATGGCTACCTCTCATATTTTTTTTTCTGCTTAAAAAATCCACCAGAAAGGATGTAAAAAGCTTAAACATCTATTACATGGGTTATAATGCAATTAAGCTTTATCCTCTTTGTGGTATGGGATCAAAGTTCATGGGGGACGTAACCACCCCATCCTTGCTAAATTAAGGTGAAATTACCCTTGGGAGGGCAAAAAATTAATATTACATTGAAAATCTAGAGGGAAAAATGCCATTCCTAATTGCTTGTTGTTTAACATCAATTCGAGTTTCCGTTCAAAAGATTATGGTCGAAATGTCACTCGCAAATGAAATTTCCATGATTTTTCTTATTATTTTTAGTTTTTTCCTCAAGTCTGAGATATTTAATATTTTCCACTTTAAAAATTCATCTCGCAAAAAGTAGTAAGCTTTTATCTCTAATTTCGCACAATTATCTTGCCAATTCAAGCACTTAACTTGCTAATTGATAATAATGTAGTAAGAAGTCATTTCTAAAATATACTAAAACTTAAAAACGTGTTTTCTAGAACTAATCGCCGATATCGTCCAAAGTGAATTATCAATTGACTAATGCATTGAACCATAATTATTCCACTAGCCCCTTGGGAACTGATTTAGGGGGGATCTTTGGTACACAGTTTTGGCAAAAATAATTCTTTTTTATCTTTCTGACCAATGACCTCCCCTTAAATCAAGTTCCTGCATGTGTCTAATAAAATATTCTTCTGGTTCAATCATGTGCCAATGTATGCTTTAATTTAGCTTTTTATCCCATCTCTTCTAAGATAAATCGTTTTTGCAAAAATCCTTGAACACCGCGAAGACATATTGTTAAAATTCACTTTGGAGATACCGGCGATTAGTCTAAAACACTGTTTTATAAAGTTTAAATATATTTTAAGAAATGTTTCATGTTACTTTTATTTTCATTGGAAAATAATGCTTGAATTTCACAGATAATGTGGAAATTAAGTGATTAAAGCTCATTTACTTTTTGAGATGTGAATTTTTTAAAAGTGGAACAAATTAACATCGCAGCTTGAGAAAACAAAAAAACCATAAGAAAATATCCAAGGAACTTTCCATTTGGCGAATTTACATTTTCGACCATAACTTTTGAACGGAAGGCTCCGATTGATGTCAAACAAAAAGGCAATATAAAGGTATTTTTTCCCTCAATTTTAATTTGAAATATTACTTTTTACCCCTCCCCAAGGGGTACTTCCACTTAAGCGGTGTTATATGTTGTTTAGGTTACATCCAAAATAAACACTGTGTTAACAAAAAGACTATTCAACGGAAAGAATGTCATCTGTCTAAAGCGCCCCGGCCCTTGTAAACTGGTTACAAAAGGCTGGGTCAAGAAGACGTTTATAAACTGTACAGAAATTTATCCGCACGCATGTTGAAACTTTCCAGAGTTTTTCTTAAACACCACACAAACACACCACTCACTCACGAGCATCTCTCATCTTCAAATCATGCAATCACATATGCTTTTGGCAAAAATTTAAATAGCAAAATTAAAAAACTAATAAAAAGTACTGTAGTACATCACAATAACAACCAATACATGTTTAGCTGATCATTTTAAATGTAGTGTTACATATGGCTGTATATGGAAAAGTACAGACTGTGTCGAGTTTCTCATTAAACAAAACATCCCAAATAGCTAGCAAGCAGATGTCGAACCTGATCTTGATCGTATACTTTGAGTTAGTATTCAAGGGTGCAACCAAGAGTGGTCGCGCTGGAAGCAGTCAGTAACGCACAGCTAGGCCTGAGTTGCCCTTTTCCCACCACAGCACTCATTCTTAATGATGTAAAAACCAAGAAATTTACGACATCATTTGTCAACAACTTCTGCATAGCACTGTCAAAGAATCACCAACTCGGCAGACAGATCTGTGCTCTCGTCCACCTTCTGTAGCCACGCTGCTAAAATCTCCAGCTCCCCATTCACCATCTTACAGACATGGAATCTGCCTGGTTAGATACTTCAGACCAGACCAACTCACTTACACCTATGACTAAGAACTACCACCTGGTAGCATCTCCCACGCAAGAAATGATCACCCCTTTAACTGGATTCGCACAGGATTCGGTCGCTTCACAGCAATATGCACCGATGGGGGCTGCGATCATCTTCAACCTGCAAGTGGTCTCCATCACAGACTGGCGGGTCACAATTCTCAATGAGTTGCCACCTTTTCGTCCACTGGTGGACATAGACCTCTCAAACCCAACCAATCGGCAGTGAGCTGGCTCCACCATCTCCAACATATTTTAGCTGCTGCCTCATACGCAAGAAGAAGAACAACCCCTGGGCCGTGTGAAAGTTCTTCGCAGTAGTACATCGACTTGTTGTGACAGGATCTTCATTTGAGTAGATAAATATATCTGTCCCTAGAGGCATCCAAATTGGAAGCTGAGCTTTCGACCCTCTAGCTAATGCCATCATCAGAGCAAAAACTAATCAGTCAGATGTTTCACCTTATTACACCAGTAAACCATGGAGCGAGACCAATAAGAGATGAGTAAGGATACTCCAGTAAGTTTCCGGTTCATTGGTTTGAGAGGGATCCTTTGGAGTAGTCTACCCCATTCAGAGGAATTTCTGCTCCTTTGTCCCTATTGAAGTGTTAGGGGTAACTTATGTAGGGTAGACTTGGAGAGTTTCCTTTCATCCAATTTAGTGTTCGTCAGATTTTTGTTCTTTCCCAGTCAATATTATGTTTGTTCGTCCGCACGTTCGCGATAGCCGATTTTGTGTGTTGCCCGTCTAGTTCGCTTTCTGGTTTACGTTGGTTCTCTTTTTCAATGATCTGCCGGTTTCACCAATGTACACTTTGTCCACAGGAATCCCAGGAATAGATTAGAATCACTCCAGTTTTTGAGTTCCTTTGGAACAGGGTCTTTAGGGTGTACTAGTTGTTGTCGTATAGTGTTATAAGTTAAAATAACACCCGTAGATTCTTCTTCTGTTTTCGGCTTTTTGCTCTCGACCTACATCATAGCCAAGGAGTTACCTACACATACTTCAACCTCTGACCGTAACGACCAGAAACCATTTAGAAGACAGAGGTGAATTACCCCCCCCCCCCCCCCGGGACCCCCCCCCCCCCCTCGCTACATTTAATATATACTCTGTAATTTTATCATTTTTAAAGAACTTTTAAACTCAATCAACCAGTATAAGACCAGTTTTGCTGAATAAAAAAATTGACCTTTAGCTATTTTGCTGTACTCCATACGATGCATTTTACAAACAGATCACCATAGACTTTTTTCTTCCTTGTTACCACACGAACAATTTGACTATACAAACGTATTTGGCTTATTTACAATTTACCCTGTAGAAACATTACCCCCCTCCCCCCTCCTGTGTCAATTGCCGACAGTTTCAGAGGGACATTTGGGCTACACACCTTCTAAACTGTTCCCCTTGCAGTCAAATCAATCGTCAAACCTCACTTGCCAAAGATAGTCCATGATTGAGGATTTCCCTAATTATTTTTATGTTTTGCCAACTTATAGACTACCCGTTCATACAATTTTTGCATCATTTTTCATAGTTTGAACGCTTTGTCAAATATAGAATACCTATTAATGAAAACCTGAACGACTCTTTGTAATTGGATTTTGCCAACCTTTACACTACCGAACATGACAACTACTTTTGGGTCATTTCCTACGTTGAACATTTTTGCCAACTTCGAACTACCGTATGATGGCAACATGTAAATCATCACCATACTTGAATCTTTTGTTACCTTACTAAAACTATAATGTAAGTTTGTGCATTATATTCACAGACAATGGTGTGCTAACTTAAGACTACCTTTTTGTCAACTTTTGCATCAATGAATATTTAATGCTTTGCAAATTTAACAACCTTATTAATGATAACTTTGTGGCATTTGCATTTCACCTGTATGCCATTACAACTCCACTTTGAGTGGTCAAGACCCTGTAAACTTTCACAAGTAGAAATTTGAATTATGATACCTATAGAAGACACCACAATTACAATCGTATTTGCTTCAAGAGCTGGACAGTGCTAAAATATGTGTGTGATCTTGATTTCGGTATAGGGTAAGACTTTGTGTTAAAAAGAAGTACAATTTGAATTCATTGACACCAAAACCCATACAAAGACACAAGAATCATGCTTATAGTGCTTAAAAGCTTAGATATTGCTATTAGATGTGGTTGTAGCCAATCTTGGCGGCATCTTGGATTTCGCGTATAGGGAAGATTAGTGTTAAAACGAGTACAAATTTGAATTCATTGACACCAAAAACCCATACAAAGAACAAGAATCATCTTTATGAGCTGCTTTAGAACCTGATTAAGCTAATTTTAAGGGGGGGGGGGGGGGGTGGTTTTATGTGGGTGCGGCCATCTTGGCGGCATCTTATATCTTTTTTCAAAATGCTCAAGTGTGCATTTTTGGCACCCCTCATTTTCTCTCCATCAGTGGTCTTCAGGATGTAGAAACAGTCAAAAAAATTGTGCGGACGCTATTTTTGGTTTTTAGTTTTTGGCCCAGACTAATAGGCCTATACAGTGCTGCCCATAAGGCTTTACCCTTTTCAAGGGTATACTACCACGCTCTATCAAGCCGTTTATGATTTGTATTATATCACAAGATTTCACAAGTTCTGTGGCCATGCGCATCAAGTCGCAGTTCCAAGAGCTGGCCATGTCATAGGCACAAGAGGCGTCTAACAAGAAGATCAAAACTTCCGAGAGTCTTCACTGAGGAAGGTTCCGAATGAAGACTAACGAGGATATTATGCTAATGGCTCATTCTGATCCATACATTGCATCCATGAGAAGGTTTCATTTCAAGGCAAACTAAGAAAGCTGAGCTTCCTGCAGACTGCCAGGCCATGTCCTAAAGCTAACTCTCAATCCATCCTAAAATATTGGCTATGCTATTTATTCCGCACCTTGATACTCTACGAATGTTTTATTTATTTATTATCTCAAATGTTCATATTATTATTATATATATTCTTATTTTTCAATACAGGGTGTCTAAATAAAAGTGCTCCAAAAATGGTTCTGTTTGGCGAATCATTCTTTTTTTTCATCGCGATAGGCATTGCCAATCCGTAAATAGCACCATTTTCCGCAAGATAGGAAAACCAGTGTTGTGTCACTTTTTAAATACGTGTATTCAAATGGAGGTGGTAATGTAGGAGGAAGAGAATGGTAAACAGTTGAATAGAACTTCAGTCTCTCATTCATTCTGATACTATATGGACTTCATTTTCAAGAGCAGCAAGAAAGACTTTTAAATCTTCCTTCCAGTATCAGATGTCGCTTGGTTAAATTACCCAATTTTACAGACGTTACACATAATATGATTTTGTTGCAATTAATTCTGTTTATGTGCAAGGTGATTCCGCACAGATGATTCAATTTTATATCAAATCCAAATTATGGAAAGAGGTGTACTTTATTATTTTAATGACTTATTAGCATTATCTAGAGATATTTTGATATTGCTATTAAAGTATCAAATAGTTTATCAAGAGAAAATGTTTGTTTATAAACTGTTAATGATTTTGTTTGCGAATCTGTGGTCTTTACCTCTTCAATTATTGCCCGAGAGAATATCATTTTCGGTTATTGTCTTTAAACGGCTTCAGTTCACCATTTACCCCCGATCTGAAGCTTTTTCGGTTTTTAAAAGCTAACGACGGCAGTTATAAATGTTGTTACGTCATTTTACTATATGTCAATTAAGAGTCTCCAAATGGGGGCAGGGCGCTGGGGTGGTTGGTTTAACTGTTTTGGACACCCTGTATAGCTAAAACGGTTATAAGCATCACAAAAAAAACCCCTAGTACCAAAATTTTATTACCACCTCTTCAACGTGTAAAGATGTTATTAATTAATTGACCGATATCGAGAGTTTGGTTTTTTTGGGGACACCCTGTATTGGATAAAACAGTTAATCTGCACCGCATAATACCGTCAGATTCGGATCACATGACAAAAAACCCCATAGTACCAAATTTTATGGCCAAAACCTCAACGGCAGCGATGTTATGAATTATTGACCGAAATCGATAAATCTGGCCCCTGTGGCAGGTGCAGACGCACTTGAGTATACTTGGTGCTATCTTTAATTTATAACTTATCATGGCTCGTACTCTTTTTAAACTTGGTGTTTTTTTTTACGTTGCCAAGTTTTTTGTAGATTAGCGTTAACACCAAGAAGAATGTCAGAATTGGTGACCTTAGTGCAGATAGCTCCCAACATTTTCCATTGCCTCGTATACCAAATAATCAGGAGAGCTTTGATTGAGTGGCTCACTTCTAATTACCAAGGCAACAACCTCATACCTTGGAATATCACAACAGGCATGAGGGTTGTATATTAAATGTCAGATATAAACTTTCTGTGGGCCATTGAGAGTTTATTTATTAATAACTATTGACCCACTGGCCATACTTTAGTAATTTTGACTTTATGGCAAATACGAGTCAATACATTGCCAATTTGTGGTAGCTTTAATTGTTTGGCAGCCATATTGGGGCCGCCATCTTGGATGTGAAACTGTTAACAATATTTAATACCTTTCGTTAATGGTCCTGTGTGTTGATTTTATCTTACATAACATTTTTATTAACCAAAACACATTGTAATTTCGTTTTGTTCTAAGCGATCTCTAAGAATCCTGAGGATTTAATTGATTTTAGCGGCCATTTTGAATTGGCGAAATATTCAGCCATTTACCCCGATATAAATTTTGGCACATATCACCAGTGTTCGGAGTTCATTTAGTCTAAAACATTGAAGTTTCTCCTCTCCTAAATTAAGTGCATACAAATCTTAGAACTTCTTACAGGATGGGAACTGGCTAGTTATCTACACACCGCCTTTTGCGCAACAATATGTTCTTGAGGCAGCAAAATTGGGAACATATCATTTTGCACCCTATCCATTATTCCATATTTGCCTTCTCTTATGAACGTCCTAGATGACCCTTACAATGGGATTGCGTTACTTGTTTTGATACGAATGGAGATGAAAACTTTAAGCCATCCTACGGATACTAAATTATATAGGGATCGGATGGTCAAATAAGGCCTAGCAAAATCGTTTGTGTGGTGTTGTTGATACAAAAAAAACGGAACGGTGGATAATTCCTTCCTTTCCTTTCTACATGTCTAGGAAGTTAAATTTGTTTAATGACATCATTTTTTTTTATTTTACTTGTTTGAATTATCTAACCGCTCATCCTATCGCTCTCCCTGCTGTCTTGGTTTTTGAGCTATCAGACGCATTTCTTAGTACTAGTTCATTATACGTATTTACGTATTATACATGGGGGTTATAGTAAATTTAAGTATACTTGCTTATAAGTTATAGCAAAAACTTGCATACTTTTTTTGCTCGTACAGTAAACAAGCATTTTTTTACTTGATCAGTTTTGATGGACCCGGGGCCCACTTTAGTCCATGAGGCAGTTTCTGTACGGGCCTGAAAATTCGAGTTTGTTGCACCCCACCGGTGATTAATTTTCCATATATCACATTGAGTGGGTGTCCCCCTGACTAGGATTAGGTATGTTTCCGCCTAAAAAAAGTGCACATTGCGCGTAATGCCTATTTCAGTTAAAATGCCCACCATTAGTTTTTATGAAAACTGCTATTGTATTTTCATATAGATAGGATTTTATCCAGGACTACACGAAATAAAGTTCTACCTTCCTGAATCGGCTTAGACCTTTAAGTGTCAAGATGGCCGCCGGTAGGAGGCCTGTTTTGTTAAATGTACTAAATTGCCAAATACAGGGGTAAGACTGCGAGTAATATTTTTGAGAGCACCAAAAGAGATTTAATGGCATTGTGTATTGCGGACATGATCATAACTCATGATGGCGGCGGGTTATACCCGCTCCGGAGGACAAAATTAATAAGAAAAACACCCGCACAACCTTTTTGGACCTATAAAAAACCATAACGAAACCTATTGATAACCTTTTCCCGCAATTTTCTCTCGTTCTTATAGATATTGCAGACCACTCAACACTAGTTGGCGCTGGAAGGAAGCTGATCTAGGCAGTGGAGAGAGTTAGGAGCCTGTGGTACAAGTCAGAAACAAGATAGCCCTTGGTGTGCTCGAAAGTAAAACTTAGTCACCATATTTAAATTTCCTTCTACATCTAGACAATTTTTCACTTCTTCATAAGCATATTTTTTATTTTTACTGGGAAACCCTATGACGTCACTGATAGTCCTTAAATACCGTCCACACTGATTTTATTATGATTTTATTGTAGCAGGTTGATATGAGCTGTTGTCTCCTATGAACTATTATATAGTCCGTTTAAACTACGTATATGGCCCCAGTAGTACCAGCTATAGTAACGGGACTCTCTAACAGTCAATCCCCCACTTTACATATTTTGTCCTTGGAAATGATTAGGGTCATTATTAGAAAGTTGTTGTTTAATAACGTCGAAAGGATGGGTAGGGCTGTTTTTCTTCCTGATTTACGCACCATAGAGCGAATATATCACCGCTCTTTAAAAACAATCCTGTACGTAAATAAAATGCCATAATATTATTTTTTAAAGCTCCCAAACTATCACCCAGTTCTTATTTCAACATTTGTCATTTTAAGTTCTTTAGCAAAATATGCCTTCCTTGCGGCGGCCATCTTGGCAGCCTGATGAAAAGACTTTAAGGTGCCCCAGTCAAACTACCCAAGGCAGAGTATATCAAAACCTGGTTTCGTCGTAGTCGTGCATAACAACTCTGAATGAAGTTCTCTGTAGCCATTAATTATAATGGCTGTTTTACATAAACATGAGCATCGCAATTTGAAATGGGCAGGTAACGCTAACGTGCAGCTTTTCGGGGCGAACCATAACCTAAGCCTAGCAGGGGGAACCCCTTTAAGGTGATATATGGAAAATTAATCACATCGTTTCGTTCTGCAAGTCCAAACATCACAGTTGAGGTGACCAATATCCGTCTTACCAGACTGAAGTTTCACATCCATCCAGGTTCCAATGAGACCTGTGTCATTCCTCTTGGGGACTTTGTAGACCTCACAGATCAATCTATGATTTGGCTAATTGTTTTGTGCTCTCCACCAAACGCAGTTTGTGAAAGTTCTGCTCCCGCTTGTGAAGAAGTTCTTTGTACGACCACGCCAGGTTTCTGAGTCTGGTGAGGTTGACCCATGCTTGCCTATCAAGGTCACAGCTTTTGGACTTGCTAGATGGTCTGTCCACAAACTCTTAGGTTCAAAGTAGAGGATGACCATTAATTGCTCATACCATCTGTCATTGAAACAGGATGATCGATATGGATCTTGTGACTGCAGTGTCATGGACTGGGTAGCAAGTGATTCCCGTGGAATTCTCGATCCTCAAAGGGTGTTGGTGGGGGGATTAGGCTACCAGGTTCATCACTTTCTTGGCGAGCTTTGATCGTCTGAAGGTTCCTCCTAAGTTTTGCAGGAGCTATGCCAGACGAATTGGAAGATATTCTACAGGCGTCGCCAAAAGCAGCCACTAACATCTCATTGCATCGACATCAATCTTGTGTGAATGTACCCTGGCTGACTCCCAGACTGGTGCGCGTTATCAGCAGTAGAGATGCCAAGGCAACAGTTTGATGTATGTAAGGTGTACAAAAGATGCCCCCCATCCAGTTCCTTCGAGCCTTCTGAGTGTTGCCACGAGACTGCGTCTTGCAGCGACTGCTTGGTGGGTTGGTTGAAGGTAAGGCTGCGGTCCATTTGTGACGCCAAGGTACTTTGGTGTTGGGTCATGTGACCAGTTTTTTTCTCCATCTAAAGTGATGGGTTAGTTCTCTTATTGGGCATCGTTTGCAAGTTGACCACATAGCTGACGGTCCTTGGGCCTGCTGAGTTTTCAAGTAGCCATCGGTGGCAAAATTGGCTTACATGGATTAGGTCTTTCTGCAACACTGTTTCTAAGGATCAAAAGACTTAGCAGCGATTCCAGTGCGTGTCGTCGGCGTAGGAGTACTGCGACAATCTCCCTTTGGCATTCTGAGACGTAGGATGTTGAAGAGACTGGGTGCCCGGACCGAACCTTGTGGGGGGACACCTTCCGAATTTGCGCTTTCTACTGGTTGCCCATTTGATGTCTCCAGACGAAGATCTGTTCTTGTGATGAGCATACATAATGAAAACTTGAAAAAGCTTGACATCAGGGAAGATTTTGAGTACTTGAGGTAGGAGACCCGATGCCAGACTGTATCGTACGCAGCAGTTAGTTCTATGAAGCCGTGTCCAAACTTCTGCTTCTTTTGAAGGCTGTCTCGATGTCATTACCTAGTCTTGCTATCTGATCAGTTGTTGATTTAATCTCTTCGAATCCAGCTTGGGTGCGGGGTAATTTGCCTCGACCGTATCATATGGATCCTGCTGGAGTATCAGACGCTCAAGCAGCTTTAGATGTGAGATAGATAGCGAGATGGGTCTGTAACTCTGGGGTTATTTGCTGGCTTTCGTGGGCTTCAGGATTGCAATACCGTTGAAAGTCTTCCCCATCGGGATGGAATGTTGAACGTTTCCCACATGCAAGTAAGAAAAGGAAGAGTTGGAGCCATCGCACAGCTTCGGGTCCATATTCTTCAGAATTCTGTATGGATGTTGTCATTGCCAGGAGCTTTCCCATTCTGGAGAACTTTAATTACTCGGTAATCGTCATCGTAGGTGAATGGTTTGGGACATGGGCTTGACGTGGAGAGGTTTGTAGAAGCTGTTTAATCTCTGCAATTACACAGCACGAGAGTGGGCTTTCGCCTGTGGAGTGTGGTCTTGCCACTTTCCATTATTGATAAGTACTAGACCGATGAGTTGCAGAGACAGGACACTGCTTTAGCTGGATAGCTACGCCCGGAGAGCTTGTTGATGGTTGTTTTCCACAGCCTTTGCGGCTTGAGTGCGTAAAGTTGATATTGGATATCTCCTCCGCCCATCTGGTGCTCTCTTTTTGGCCAAGCAGATGCCAGTAGCATGTTGGCCCTTTGCTATTCACTCAGTCATTCGCATTGGTATTCCAATACACTTTGTATAACTTGTCGCATTCCTTGTCCCACCAGGGGGTGTAGGGATTCCCGTCTGCTCTTGGAATGGAATGTTTAGCTGCTTGGTGGAAGCATGGAGCAGAAGTTCAAATATGCATCATTGATGTTGGGATGAAGCCGGTCTGGCAGCGTGGATGACAGTCGCTGGTGAGTTGTTTTTGAACTTGGACCAGTTGGCTTCCCGAAATTCCATCTCTTTCTTAGAGGCGGAGATCGTACCGCTTGATGTCACTGGTGACCAGATAGGGCAATGACCTGAACTAGGAAATCTAGGGAGGACCGTTTCGGAACAGCGGGATCGGATGCCGCTGGTGACTGTTGACAGGTCGGGACAGGTCCATGTCGCATGACTGCTTGAATAGAAAGTAGGGGGATCCTTACTATCAAACAGCAGTTGGAGGTCTTGGCTTCATCCTTCAGAGCCTTTCCATTCTTGTCAATGTTTTGGGAGTATCCCCATACTTTATTTCCTACAGTGAAAATCTCCGAGACGACGGAGCTCGCTGAACTACGGAATGGATTGAAGTCTGCCCTCAGCTGGTGGTGGCTTATAGATGTTGGTGAGTGGGTTCCCATAGCTTCAAATGTTATCCACTGGATCAGCGCAATTCTTAAGATTGATGGTTGATCTCCTTGTATCCTTGCTTCACATAGGAAGCGACCCATGCTTGTTTTGTGCGGATGAAGCAATAAGGTCAAAACCTTCGATTTGCAACTTCTCTTCAGATTCACAGTGAGTTTCTTGGAGGAGGATGATCTTCACTCCGTTCTCCCTGGTGAGCTGTAAGATGATGTCACGCTTAGCTTGGGTGAGACCCTCAACGTTTAGCTGCAGGATACCAACTTGGTGCTTGTCATAAGGAAATTTCCTCTGCGAGTATCTCAGCCGCCTAGAATTGAGGGTGGGTCTTCAAGATGTTCACTTGTGGTGTTTTAAACACGATGTTGGATTAAAAGTTGTTTGAATGCGTTAGCCACACAGGTGAGTGTCATTACAGGGCCCCGCGAGAAGGCTTTCAACACGACCCCATTATCACTATTGGGGTGCAACGAACGGAAAATATATGAAATCATGATTGCACTTATGGATCTACTTTATTCAAAGTGGATATGGCGTGAACAAGAAAACGCTTAAAATGGGTCTCCTTTTTTTCCAACAAGGCGATTGTAAGCGCGACTTGATGTGTCAAAAACAGCAAAAATATGGAAAAAGGGTATTTTTTTTCGTAACCCTGAATTGTGATGAATGTACGCGAGATCAACATCATCAAAATATTATAAATTGGAAGTAAAACAACAGACAAGCCCTATAAGGCCTTTCACAATTATTACGAGTTTCCTGTTTAGGGTTGGGGGGGGGGGGGGGGGGGGAAAAAATATGACGAGGTAACATTTAATTATTAATATTAATTATCTTAGAACAAGTTGGACTTGCATATATGGACATTCTTCGGCATTTGACTGTATAACTAAGGTAATACTATTTTAACCTTTTTTCACTGTTCTCTCTCTCTACAGTGCTGGAGGCTTTGCAGAGCTAGTAAACTCATATTTAATTATTTTTTAAATAGATAATCTATTTTTCAATGCCTGATTTTGGCAATTATGGTTATCGGTTCTCTGAACATGTACTATAATAAAATGCCATGCGTCATGATTGGGATACAATTTACGGGGTGGCGTGTTTGGCAGTAAAATTTGACCGGTTCTTAATGGTAAACATACTTGTTCTTATCCAATACCTTTGAGTACGCATTCATTTTAAAGCCCAGTGTGTTAACTTTATCTCACATTAAAACTGATGTTATGTGTCACCATGAACCCTATATCAACAACAAGGGTGGTATGACTAGCACGGCTACTTGCCTTTTAGGATGGCAGTCCAAACGGACGTGTCAAATTTATTTTCCTTCCACAGTAACGCTTAACTAGTATTGCCATAAAAAAAACAAAAAAACCCCCGATGGGGGGTGGGGGACCAATATTTTAATTTACAGTGACAACAACAACAATGCGGTCTGGTTTTCATGAACACATTTGGTGTTTCCAACGATATTGCATGGGAAAAATTTGAGTATTCAATTTTGCACCTCACCAAACTTTTTCTGTTCGTATGGTCCTAATTTCTTAACTCGTGGCTACACGATAGCAGAAAGCTCATTAATTTCAAAGAATATATTCATTAATTTATGGTACTTAACATGCCCCTGCATCAGTCCAAAGAAGTTATCAAACGAGTTGAAACGGGAATAGATCTCTATGCAGACAGTCGTTCGACTATGCAAGACAAGCGGGTAAGAATAGAATACTAAACTTCCAACTGACACAAAATGCGTGGGCGTTAAAGACATCAATCTCTGCTACACGAAAGTCGTGTGTGAGTTCTACAGTCTGCTCCTTGTATCCTAGTTGCGACATTTCTTTCTGGGATGTAACAGACACCAGGGTAGCGTTAACCCAATGAGGATTAAAATAAGGGAGAATGACCCTTTTGTGGACGAACGGTGGTCCCTGGGCCTTGCTTTTACACATGGGTCTCTATAACGAACTCGGGTCGATTTTAAGGGGGGTGGGACACAGCACTAAAAAGTTCCAGATAACACTCGGGGATACAATACATAGGCTATATCCTGTAGACTCTTTAACTTAAAACGTGAAATTGTGTTATATAAGCTGTGAATTTCTAAATGCTATAACATAAGATATACGGTGAATTAGGTTATTTTTAAAATACAAATAGTAGAGAACTACACTATTCCAGGGAGTTCATTGCAGGGACCCGAATGTAGACTGCAGGCTGTAAGCAATATATTTTCAAAAATAGAGTCAAATAAATCTAAAAGTATTAAAGTAGCTAATTTTTGATACTAAGCATACAAATTTGACCTTGAAATAACTGAATAGGCGCATTTTGAAAAACAAAATAATAACATTATGAACATTCAGTGTGCAACCCCTTAAACTGGGTTTGACCTTGGTGCAATCGAGGCGCGCTATCTATAGCCGAGTCTTGCAATGCGCAGTCGTTACTATCATTGTTACAAACGGTGAACACGCAACTCCATACCATGAGGTTAATAAATACAGGAGGGACCATAAATACATTCGTATTTTGCCCTCTCCCTACTTGGGGGTAAAAGGAGCAAAAGACGACAGGCGCTAAGTGTCCCACCCCCTGCGGTACTTCAAAACAAGGGGTTCTCAAAGCCCCTGAACCCCCCTTAATTTTGAAAACTGGGGCTTTTTCCAAAACCAGGGGTTTTTTTGAAAATCCAGTATTTTTTCTTCTCGCAATCCACTCTGTGGAATGGAGATCTTTTGCTTATGCGTCGTAACCTTTTAAATCACGTGTAAAATAAACTTAATGCATTTTTTTGAGTTTGTAATAACCCTTTGTATTCCTAATACTTTTTTAAAATTTGTCATCAACATTTTATCATGATTCATGTGTCCCCGCATTCTTCTTTACCCCTTTCCATCATCCGTCTGTGCAGCCGGTGCGGTATACTAAAGTAACGAAGACACAAAGATAGCTCCCCAGGCATGCTACTCAGAAAAAGGGGTGCAAATTTCGGGTAATTGCGCTCCCGGGTACCCGGAACTATTTTTCGAGCGGGTTCCGGACTGCGTACGAAATTTTGTTATGTTTCCAAAAATAACTAGAAAAAGAGCGAGTGAGCACCAGGAAGCGGCACATGTTGACATACCAGTATGAACTAATTGGATTTACTACGTTCAAACGTTGCGTTTTTCCGAAAAATTAATTCAGAACATCGCAACTTACCGCAAAATTTCGGAAATCATTCCATTTATGATCAAATTAATTTTGAACTATCAAATCACTAAGAATTTTAATTTGTGTTTAAAAAATGTGCTCAATTAAAACTAAATTTGTATGTGGGGGGGGGGGGGGGGGGGGTGGGGGGGGGAGAGGGGGGGAACAGCAACGGTCCCCAGGCCCTCGGGGTTGAATACTAAAAGGATGGGACTCTCCATTCATAACTGCCGCCGTATCACGTTAGCCATCAAAAAAATCATCGTCATTAAATTTCCATAAAAACTACAGTTAACCAATCAGCATCGGCACAAATGTAATGACATTAACGTGCCAGAATGCCCGATTAATGTCGGTCGTACTAGAACTCGTCTTCTTGCGCATCTTTACAAACCCTATGGAAAATTTTCTAATACACTGAAATGGCTCTGTGATTTTTTACGTGCAACTTCCCCTAATAATTTCTATCTTTTCACCCTTCTATCTTTTCACCCTTTCTATCTTTTCACCCTCCAAAATCAAAAGCGAATGTGTTTTTCCTGTTATCATACATGATTCAAGATAATTTTTTCAAACGCAAACTGAAAACTGTGTTTCGTAGCCATGTTGAAGGTCTTACGCAAGCCGACATTTTTTACAGCGTCAGGTTACCAGCTACACTAGTCCTAAATTGCAATTGCTATTGGTTCACGTTAGTGGATCTGGCTTTCCGAAATTGGTCTATATCATGTTTACATTTATATAGTACATAGTAAAGATTTCAAGAGTCTGCTGCCAATTTTCATCATGATATTCTAACTGATGGGTGACCAATCAATTAAAATAATCAAGGCATGAAGATGTGGCGATTCCTTGCCTGATCAACGTTTGGTGTCACGCTTTTAATGTAGTGTGAAAGTTTCCATCTGAAGAAACGTGTATTGGTGGCCTTCACGGTATGTGTATGTTCCGACGTGTTTCCCAACACTCGCGGCTTGAGATGTAAATGCCATATTTTTTGCTCATCCTAAAAATAATTAAAAACCCAGGCTTAATGGTGAGATTAATCCATAATTATGGCTTATATGAGGGAACTGGGATGGATGGCAAAGATTGTATTATAACTCTGGTGAATTTATGTTTGAAGTAGCACAGAAACAACGTAAATCTTGCAATGTGTCTTCACTTAACATAGGCCAAACTTCCGTAAGATTTACACGTTCGCAGTTCGAACAACTTAAAATCTGTTAAACGAACAAATTTTTAATTTTTAATACTTAAATTTTAATTTTTTGCGCGATGTCATAAAAAATGCTATCGTGCCGCGACAAAAACGCAAATTAGCAAGAACCCTGAAAGACACTATGTTTTAAACGATCGAGAGATCAGGGAATGATGAATACAAAATATCAAGGCCGAAAACTAGGCAATATGAATTGTTATGAAAAAATCCCTTTTTATGGGGAAAGTGAAATAATTACAAGTCTGGCAAAAATAATTAAAATTTTACGCGTGTGACGATTTCGAACGCGGCGGTAAACAGGAATGTGAATGGCCCTAATAAAGGTATATTATCAACACAAGGCATGCGTAACTTGTTTAGGGTCAGCAAAAACCTTACAAAAAGACACGTTTTATGGTAGCAAAATACATAGAAAATGCTTGTTCAGCGGTATGTTTGTAGTTCGTTGGACATATTGTGTAGGGTCTCTGTTATTTCGGAAGTCATGTATTCACGCTCATATCCACCTTTGAATAAACCCTCCCCCCCCGGGTTGAGGAGGTCAGTTCTACTTGAGTAGTGGAAGAAGATCAATGGCGTAACGGGCCGCCCGCTCTGAGGGGCAAATTCCCAGTCTTGGGAAAATTTCCCTCTTCGGGGGGGTCAAAAAGGCCAATTTCCCGGTCAGAGCTAAAAAAACGGTGATGATTCTAGCATGCATTTTTGCAATTTTTCCCCGGCAAAGTCGTCAAGGGGGGCAACCTGCCCCCCTGCCCCTACCCCACCCCACCGTTAAACCACTGAAGAGATAGTTAAAACATTGCCGCAATGTTATTCAATTTATGCGCTGCGTGTACTGATTTAAGAGTCATAGGAAGCAATTAATTAAAAGTGTAAATACTTATGTACTTCATGCTACAAAAAAGGGGTGTATGCGGGTGTAGTTTGTAGAATGGGATATTTGTAAAATAAAGTAGTATTTACAGACAACAAGTCAGTTAGTAGTCCTAGCTAAAGATCTCAGGAAATAGTGATCAACTTCCTAGGCCACTACCGGTAATATTAATAATGTTGAATGCTTTGATAAAGAATATATGCCCACGAGATATTATATATTGTATGATGTGAAATCGAATGCAATATTTCTAGCGTTGATAGGTGTAGTCAACTGGCGAGTAAGGCATCAACATTGGTCAAACACCCGTCTCATCAGTCGGAATGATACAGTGTTGTTTCAAAGATGTTGTTCCCCGCTTCTAATGCCCGAATGCAATACATATAAAAAAGAATAGTTGTTAGTTCCCCCCCCGGCTTTGGAGCCAAGGTTTAGAAGGCTCCATAGTAGTACAGTTGTTATGTTGCCCTGGTGGGAATTTGTGCCAAAATTGATTTATTGCTTACTGTGTCAATTTTGGGGTGCTGATTTTCCAGAAATCTTAGGTCGCCATTTTTTCAACACGCCTTCAGTCGCCATTTGATTTCAAAATGGCCGCCATTTTCAGTTATTTTTGACTATATACTCGGCTATAGCGACAACTTAGAGGAGAAAATTGGTGTTATGCAATACCCATGTTGTCCGATACAGGGATTCCATTTGAAAGCATCATCTACTTGTACGATTTGGTTGGCTGCCATCTGAATTCAAAAGGCTGCGCCATTTTAAATTGTATGATCCTATTATCTTGGCGTCTGTGGCAATCTGCGAAGAGTATAACGGGTGGCATACCCATGTTTGTGATACTAGGAATATCATCTAACAGCACTTGCCCTTACGTGTGACTCTAATTTAGCTTTGCCACCATCTTGGCTTCAAAATGGCCGCCAATAATTAAACTGTTTTTAAAATCTCAGAATACAGTAATCAAGATCAATCGTACAAATGGTAGCATCTGCATGTACTATGATGATTAATTCAAAAATCACTGCCTATGCTATATTTCAATGAGCAAACTCAGCCACCATGGACAGATTTCAAAATGCACTCCGCCACAAGACTTTTATGTTTTGAGTAATAATGTAATGTCAATGAAGTTAGTATCCCAAATATCAGTATATAAATTAAAGATTCGTACTATTTTTAAACAATATCCTTGAAATACCTGACTTTGGTCTTGGATTGTCTTTCAGTACAGAAGATTATTTTCACCATACTGCGCTATTTCGGAAACTTTTATTGATGGTAGGCATTAATCAATAATATTTTCGTGAAGCAAAGACGTAATACTCTCATGTTTCACCTTTTTATATGACAAAACCTTTATCATGCAAAACTTCGACTAAAAGCGAGAGGGGTGTTGTTTTTTTTGTTGGCAGTCCATACAAGAAAAAAAAAGGCTATTGAAAATCCATTAGAGGCTTAGGACTACAGGCTTACATGACTACATGGGTTATCCATAAGTCAGGATAGAACTTAAGTTCTCCAGGGCATGTGTAGAGAGAATACTATGCCGTAGTGAGACT
>JAMKCH010002746.1:0-66379 GCA_023653785.1 Ophioderma brevispina
AAAGCAATAATGGCAACATTTTTTTAATGAGCGCCCCCAATTTTCAAACTTGATATGTTGGCACAGTGAAGTTGGCGATTGTAGGAAACACCTGTTAACGAGAATGCTCAAAATGCGTTATTTATCATAAATTAAGCGATTTTTAATTAGAATTGGATCCCAATGGAGTATTGGCAGAGCTGGGGAATGGAATGCCTACATTATGCCGTCCATGATGAATTAGTGCACCTCGAGAAAATAACCTTCTAACTTGATTGATGCTGAACCAATAAAACAACGATGGATTGAGCGTTAGACATGTACATGGCGCTTTCCCGGCATTTCACATGGGAAGCGCCGTTCAGCAGCCGTGGTGAATTAGTATCGAGGATCCTGCTAATGAAGAAGGGAAGGACAAAAAGTCGAAACCACCCTCCCATCTACACTCCCACCATTTCATTTCTTCTCTTGCCTTTCTTTCTTCTTGACCTTTTAACGTTTTTTTGATACTTTGTCTTCTTCCATTCGTTCCATCCCCTACGGCTCTTCCTGTCTGCGTTTGGGAGACAGACATTTTTCGAGTTAACCGTTCACAGGTATGGTTTATAGCCCAGTTACCAATGCAACCGTGTAAAAATTCTCAAATTTTTTGAAAAATGGGGGACGTTCTTCAAAAAAATGGCGATATTGATGTTGAACAAAACGTCAGCCAGTGCTCTGTGGCTCCTTGCGCGGCATGCAAAATCCAACCAAGTTTGAATTGGCCAAAGTACAATGATTTATCTAACATCGCATTTATATATACCCTGCAATTACAAACGTTCCTAATAAGATCTAGTCATGTAGATTCGTATCCTGGTTTATAAGAAATTACATCACTAAAAATAGACCATCTCTGTATGTGCAGTTGCTCTAGCAAGGAATACTGTTCTGAAGATTCTATTAGCAACCTATAACACAATTCAATTCGTCACAAATGTGAAGGATGCCATTGACATACTACTTGCATATAATAGGATTTTAATTGCTTTTTGTTTCCAATTGTTATGGAACAAGGATCTACTAAATAATGAATTAATCATTACAATAAATTCAGTGGAATTCTGATGATAAGTAATACATCGGTTGGATTTATTTCCGGTTTGTTAAGAGTTACTACAAGAAATTTGGCAGACCATTATTAAGGTACGAGCACTTAAAAATTGAAATTACTGCATAAATGCTGCTAACAATCGTTTTATGGTGGTCTGCTCAGAATCACTTTTTTGGCTCCCTGCATTATAGTTCTCTTTCTAATGTAGCTGTTTTCTCGAGAGGTGGTATACTAAAAAGCGGTTAGGACCCTCAAATTTATGGACATCTGTCATTGCACATCAGCAATTTGGGGGGGAACTAAGCAAATGGCTATTTCAAACAATGAAGTATATGGATTGTACGATACTAAAAGTTACATTTTAAACTGGCTCTCTCTGTACAGACAAAATTTAGATCTGTTTGTATATAAAACCAATTTATCATTTCATACCAATCTGGTTGCAATGTAATAAATACAATATGGCATTGTAATGGTTAAAATATTATGAACGGGAAATAGAGCTTTTAAATTGACGATTTTTCTTGGGTATCTGTACAAAAATATATTGAACACAATGTGTGAAAACATTCAGTGCATAAAACTAACATGTAATAATGAAAGTAAGAGGAGGAGATGTGTTTTCCCACAATGCAATTTCGTCCATACAATTTTTGTGCTGGTTGTCACATGAATTTAGAGTGACCAAAAGTACCTAAAATGAACAGAACTCATCCCAATCTTGCCATTTAAGTACATTTTGTCACTATAAATTCATGTGACAACCAGCACAAAAATTGTATTGAAGAAATGCATTGTGGGAAGAACACTATACCTCCTTTATGAGAGTAATGATGAGTGGAGTTGTGAAAAAATGAACTATGGCTGTTGTTGAGCCAGATGTGATTTAAGTTATTGATATAAAAAAATTCACGAAACCAAAGCTTACTTTACAGAAAAAAAGGGGAATTGTCTGATATTATTAAGGAAAGCTTTTTTAATGGTAGGCAAGAATTCATTCTTTAACTTACCTTTTTGTTTGGACGATTCCCTCATAAATGTTCGTTTCTGCGTGCAAGCGTTTGGCTACTGGGTCAATTAAGGGCCAGAGCAATTTTCAGGAAATTTCTTATATGCAAACTTACATCCCTGTGAATATACTTAAGCCAGGATTGAACAAAAATACAACTTTTGTTATTATTTACACAGATTAGAGGCCATAGCAGGAGATGCTGAACTGCAAGAGAAATCCCAGGCAGATCTTAAGAAGATGGGTGATCTCTTACATGATGGTTGTGTCAAAGCTGTGCAAGAGTATGAGGAGAAAATGAAGGAGAATCCAGAAGGCTTTGATGGTAAGGTTAAAGCGGCACTGGCACATTTTTTCACAAAATATGAAATTTCTTAAATTTGCTCGCAAATTATAGTCTAGGCCAAGGTTTCCCAACCTGGGGGTCGCGCGACCAAAGGGGGTCGCGAAGTTAATTTAAATGAAAATGAAAGTACTTGCAGAAACAGAATTGACAAATAATATAATTTAACTATGTCAAGCAAGCCAAACTGATTTTGCAGTGTTTGATTAATCAATTGAATTTGTATTTGATCAGTAAAATTTCCGCGCGCTTCGCGCGCAAATCAAGGGTGTAAGTTGTCACTTACAGGACTGTTAAAAGACCAAAATTGAACTAGACTATAATGAAATTAGTCATGTCAAGCAAACCAAACTGATTTTGCAGTTTTGATTAATCAATTGAATTGGGATTTGATTAAAAATTCCAGCACGCATCAGTATAAATTGTCACTTATAGGACTGTTCAAAACCCAAAAATGAACACGATTGTAATGAAAATAGTGGTATTTTTGCACACTTCGTGCACACTTTTTATAGGAATGGAGAGCACCATGCCAATAGAATGCCACAACCAAATTTTTTAAGGATTGTCATCAGTAGATTCAGAGCTTCTGGTAGATATAGGCGACCTTGTTGCAAGACCCTTCCCCTGGCTTGAAAAATTGGCTTGACACTGACGTACCTCTTCACAACACCTTCAATTTTTTCTTGACTGGTCAAATTTCTTTTTGAGAATTTATTATTTTGACTAATGGGGGTCGCCGAAAGTTAAGTGTCAAGAAATGGGGTCTCGGGACAAAGAGGTTGGGAAACCCCGGTCTAGGCCATTGGAAGAATAGAGATGTATTTTTACACATAATAATAACATACACAAAAACAGAAAGGAACATTAATAAGAGGCTACAGATATCCAGGTAATTTGTAGGCCCAACTAAGTTGCCTAACTCAACAACTATGTTTTATTACATAAATATCGTAGACTCGACTCATTGATATTAAAATCACAAAGGTCACAGACCAGTCAAACAGTGTGCTTGCCGTGGGAAACAAGTATTAGCGTGTGTTTCTTGTGCCATTTCCATCATCTGCTTAATAAATGTCGCCGGGCGACATTAATTATAAAAATTGTTCTGTTTTACCATAAGGGCACTGATTTGGTTCTTATCATTTCAGGTGGGGGCTAATGGATATAAAGCTTACAACCATGCAAAAATATCAATTTTGAGAAATCATGAGTGCGCACTATTTTCCAAATGTGCCAGTGTCTCTTTAAGGGTAGTGTTAACCCTAGTGCTTTGGTGTTTATCCAATTTGGATTTTGCCACCATTTTAAACATCAAACTGTGTTCTATCGTTACCAACAAAGGTTAATTATCCAATGCAGACAATCCTGAGTTGTATTTTTTTGCCGATTTAAAGCAGCTATTTTACCATTAAAGTCACAAAAACCACTGGTCTTTAACGGCGGGAATTTAAGCACATTACACGCTGTCAAGCGCATGGCGCAGCATCGCGTCGCGAGGTGAATTTTACTGCGTAATGAAGCGTGCGCGTGTTTTAATGTACGTTTGCGCGAACGCATCTTGGAAAAAGAAAAATAATATTTGAAAATGTAAACAAAGCGCTAATTTAGATCAGACGCAATTTCAATTTCTTCTGATTTCTGGGGGTTAGAGGAAAAGAGTTGATTCAATAGTGCATAAAGATGTATTTTCATTACTTGCACAACATACTCAATTTTGAAGTTCAAAGATAAAATTATTTGAGAAGGAGACAGCTTAAAAATGGCGTGAAAAGTCACTTTTTTACTAAAACACGGATTTTCTCAATGTTCAATTTTCGCAAAATTTGGTAAATTTTCAGACAAGATAAACTCCAAAAGTACCGAGTAAAAGGTAAGGTTTAACTTTCCTACGATAGCAATCGGTCTTCTCTAGGACGGTTTCTCAATTTTGCATTTTTCGATTTTCTAACTAAAGGATCAATATATACTCAAATTTTGGAAAAAAATGGTAAAAATCACACTTTTTTGACATTTTTCCTTATATTTCGAAAAGTACGCTCTATTTTAAAAAAAATGAAAAAACCGTCCCCCAACAAAATTTGTCTTGTTTCTAAAAAATAACATAAGAAATCATGAAAATTCAAATTGTTTTTGTTATGATGTCTGAAAATTTTGGGCAAAATCATGTTTTTTGAGTATTTTTCTCAAAATACGAAAGTTTTCTTATCTGATGCCACCACAGGGTTCATCGTCCAATTTTCTTTCTAGAAAATGTAACGTTTACAGACAATCAAATATTGGCGAAGTTACAAACCAAATAGGTACTCGGAAGCTCAAGGTGCACTGCCCGAAGCACTAATGCTGATTGACACTCTAGAGACAGTGGTAGAGGCTCACCATCATAAGTGATAACATATATACAGCACATTCTAACACACGAGATCACAAGTGATGCTTATTCGCTACCTTAACACATTACGTAATATTGAAGAGAAAGGAAGAGCGCATCGCATGTAGAGACCTAGTCAGAAAATTGGTTGATGGATACTTTTTAGGGCATGGGCATTGTTAGGGACACTATGGTACTAATGATTTGTATGATGCAAAGATTTATGCATGCCCTCAACACTTGTCTGTGCTCTTGATCATTTATCCCAGGTGCCAAGAAAGAGGTGCCACCTCAAATTAGGGTTGATTAACCTCAAGTCACCGTCCAGGTATTCAAACATGAGGAAGAGTATGACCATTGTCAATAATTCTACCAGAAGATCAAGAGGAAAGGAAAAAGTAAGTTGTTCTTATCTATAGTCAACTTCAAGAAGGTTTTCATAATGATATTGGACTAAACTTCTGACAAATATATTTTTTTAAAGTGATTAAATATTTCAAATACAGGAAGCACAACAAGCTCAGGTTAGATGATGAGATATGCAGGGGTTTTTCAGTAGATGAATGAACGGGAGCACTGTTTCAAGGAAATGACTGTAATAATTAGGCAATTGTGTCGCATGTGTTTTGTGTTAAATGCTTACTAAGTAATTAACTCAAGCCTTACTCCTAAAGGAGAATAACTTTTGACACCTGGTGAAATGGGACATCAATGCCAGATGTTGTTGCAAGGCAGGAGAGAAACCAGAGCACATGCTGCTTCCTGGAAGCGTGTGGGTTGTACCACTTGTACAACTGTGCTTTTAAAATTCAACAATGGTATTACGCTTTCTAGTAGTGTAGTAGTCATGCTATATATATTACATCTACATGTCAGTAAACCTGGGTTTGTAAACATTAATGTCCAAGCAATTATATTAATTTTTATTTTTGTAAGGCTCTATTGTTAAATCCTGGCTAATTTTAATTCAGCATTAGGTAGCACAAATATTTAGGTGGTACAAAAAAACAGCAGTGTTAAATTTAATGGTTTGTTTGGGATGGGGATTTGTCTGCTTAGGGTTAGGGTTATTACAACTGATGTTTAAAAATAGCATTATGAAACAAAATTGAAGTGGATAACCTATTAAACCTCAATTAAATTAAGAACCCGAGCATGTGACCTATGCAGGACAATGATCAATAAAAGGAATGTGGGTGAATGATACACTGTTACACATTACGAACACAATGAGTCAGATGTAAGAGAACCCATTGGATGTAGAATGGAGTGATGATGAGGATTCCAACTTGCTCAAGGGTATTTATGAATATGGAATGGGCAGCTGGGAAGCCATCAAAATGGACCCCCAGTTTGACCTACCATGTACAAGTAAAGTGTTCTCAATTTTTTCAGCTTAAAAATAAAAATGGTTTTTATTTGCTTTAATAAATCTTGCCCCCACCCCAACTTACCTTAAAAGTTTATAGTTGTTTTTTTTTTATCATCTCAATCATTAGTCTTAGTATTGTATGTGCGCGTAAGTGATGTACGAAATTATTAAGTTTGCTCAGCAAGAAATATTTTGTATTTTCTGCTCCACAACCGACAAACAGCACAGTAAAGCCAAGTTAGCCTTTGGGCAAACTGCTACAACATGTCTACCATAACCCCAAATGCACATGGACATCAATGAAATTTTAAGAAACAAAACGTCTCGCAGATTCAAATGAACCAGAAGCACAAACAAATTGCTAGAATCACAGATGATACCTTAAGCTCCCGGGCAATCCACTCTATGATACAATCTGTCTTATCTGGTTGTTGATTGGTTCATTACCCAGGACATAATAGGAGATTCTTTATCCTCTGAGTAACCAATCAAAATAGTACTCCTATTCTATGTGCAAACCATACCGCAATTTTTGCAGTATCTCTGGGATTTGCTTTAATGATATTTTCTTTAACCCTATAACCTACAAAACCCACTAGAACTCAATGAGCTGAGGTTAGGAAAGTGCACACTAAGTCCAAAAAAATGCGATGACGTAATCGACCAACACTCATTTTTATGGGCACGAAATCGCTGGCCGGCGGCAGCAGACTCTCTCGGGCTTGCCAGCCCCGCTCATGGGGATGGTTGCGCCGGAGGGGGTACTTGGGTTGGAATCCCGCCACGGACGTACGGGTCTCTGTAGTGCTATCCCTTCTTTACACCTTCACTTTCCTCTTGAAGATTAGGGATTAGACAGAAACCAAAAGGACTTTAGGGTTAGAGTAACCCTCAGATAGTGCGCGCTGCCGATTAGAGGGCAGGTGGTGGCCCAGTGGAAAATGGTGTGAGATGAAAAGTCATAATTAAAAGTAAAATATAAACAGAAAAACACAACAGGTGTCACTTGTGTTCCTGACATTGTTAAAAAATGTTCGATCTTTGGATTTATGACAGAGTTTGATTCTTACTTTTTGTGTTGTTTTTTTAGATATATTGCCAGATGCAATTAAGCGCCGCAAGGAAAGCAGCTGCAACACAAGAGTGAATATACTATTAAGGTTACTCAGGAAGGAAGCAGAATCACAGAATGAAGCTAAGAAGGTGTCGTATAATTTTACTTCTATGGTCAACTTTTACACAGAGCTTAAGAGGCCCATGGTGCCTTTCCCCTGCCCCCCACCCCCATTTCACTGGAGTGGTCAAATTTGGTGTCAAAGAAAGCTATTTTACTCTTTACCCTGTGAAATCTTAGTGCTGAAAGTTGTTTGGTTTGGATATTATAGCAAAACATGTTTTATTTTTGGTTGACCACTTATTAATTTGTCTTTACAGAGTAGCCTATGTAGGCTTTAAAAAAAACCTTTTAGTGGCTTATATGAAAAATGGGATTGAAAATCAGCGTGAAACTTCACAATGGGTTATGGCGGTCAAGATTGTTAAATCCAGAGGAAAATTTTATATATGAAATTGGGCCATAACATAATGTGGATTTCACTGTGCTTTAGCAGGAAATTCTCAGGTTGTGCTAGACTTTCAGATTTTAATGAAGTGTGGAGGACATTCATCTATTGTTGAATGTTTAAAGAAAATAAATGAAATCGATAGGTATGTTTGGTTGATTAGTGGTTGATTAAAACACCAACAAAAATAGGGAAAAATTTAATTGTACTACTTTGAGTCCGAGTTAGTTTGGAGGTGAATGACCATGTGGACAATCTCAATCTCCCTCCCCCCCCCCCCAGCCCCCCCCCCCCACTGTACCCAATCTAAATTGAAATTTTTTGGTATCGGAAAAAAAAAAAGTTTATTTTTCTTATTATCCAAGTTAAATTTAAGGCCCAGGAAATATCGTGCTTTTGATTCAGAATAAACATGTCCCCTCAAGAAATGAATGGTCAACCTCACTGTGCTTCCATGTGACGAGACCAACATTGTATGGAAAATCGCATAATGATTGGGTTACCCAAGTTGGCAAATGAAAAATAATCTGTATCTTGCCAGTTTTGTTAAACACTACTGTTCATGGCATATTGAGCCCCAAATAAGGTGAAATGAAGTGGAAAGATGGGCCGAATATTAATGGCAAAATCCATTAACTGACCTGGATTTCCCTTTAACAATGTTGAACTGGAAACATTGGCCAATTTCCTTCTGAGAAGTGGAATGCCCCAAATACCTAATTTTAGTTGAGCACCCCTAAAAGATGAAATGGGCTCGACCAGTGACCCCAGTCACATCCTGTCGACCATAGCTCTTCCTCAATTCCGTTTTGGCAGCCTTACCAAACGGACGCGTGTTACCGCAGCTCTGTCCTTAGCAGCCAAAATTTACTGGATTTTTTGATCTGGACTATTTGTCGTCTCATACGGAATACTCCTACTACTAATACCATAAACTATGCTGGATATAGTACTGGATTATATACTGGGATTTATCGCGCTTTCGGACGGGATAAACGGAGACTTTTACCCATCGGAGAGCTCTATTATGTATCCTTTTTTGCCGCCGGTGCCGTCATGTGATCTGTTAGCGGAATAAGGTAAACAAAGGCGCCATTGACGCACGTGTTGCTGCTTTTTGATGCCTTTGACTATGTGTGAGTTTGTGTATTTTATTTGTTAGCGGGCTTGCTTGCTACAGTATAGGTCCTGTGTGTGTATTATTTTAGGTTATATGCTTGTGGTAGTAGCTTAGGGATAAATGGTTAACTGTGTTTTGAAAAATTTCTTTAACCGTTGGTGACTCAGATTTACCTAGTTGGTTTTGTGTCTGACGTTGCGTACGGGAGACCTCCACGGCACGCTTGTTATTTTTCTGTACGGTTTTTATTGCCACGCTATTCTATCTAGCAACTCACCTCTCACCCGATCATGGCGCATAAATTGTTACGCTGCCCCGAATCCATTCATGAGTGGGATCCCCATCCTATTTGTGTCATCACAGGCAATGTTCCCCACCGACCGGTGCGCCTCTTTCTGTATTAGACTGTCGATGTTCTATGGGGCGACCATTGAACATGGGTACGCCGCTCTTGTTGCGTACACGGGGGGGGGGGGGAGGGGATCGGGGAGGGGGGGTGATCGGGCTCCGGTCCGGCGTTCATCCAAGGCAGCCGCTGCTGCTTGGGGTGCTCCCAAAGGTGAAGTAGCTTCGGCTGCTTCGGCTGCTTCGCGAAGTGTTGAGGGGATGGCTTCGGGCCGACTCCTTGGCGTATCAGCGGCCGCTGGCTCGCCTGTTCAGCCCTAGGGGCTGCTCCGGTGCAGGCTAGCGCGGTCTGCTCTGCCAATCCCCCTGGGGGCTTGGCGTCTTGCGGCGCTCCAGTATATTAGTTGTGAGTGGTGAGAGTTGCCCGCCTGGGCTAATCCATCGCCGCTGTGGTCCACACCTAGCTTGGTTACGGTCCCGGTGTCTTCGGGCACTTCGACCGCTACAACGGTGGCCATTACTTTACTTTACTGTACTACTTTACTTGTCGGGGGAATGTTTTCGACAAACCCTGGGGCTTTGCTTCGGTATCCCTTGGCGGTAACGCCGCAGGTGTTGGCTTCGCTCACTGCAACACCGCGGGACTAGCTTTGCTAGTCATGCAGTGCCACCTCAGCTGGCACCGCATGCCGCTCCGGGCCCTTCGGGGGGGCCTTGGCGTAGGAGTGGTGCTTCCGCGGGGCTGCCTCCTCACGATGCCCCAGCTGACCTAGGTCAGCTCAGGGCCTCTTACGCAGGTACGCCTGCTGCGGTAACTATGCTGGTTTTTCCTGCACCGTCTCCCGCGGCAGTTCCGCGGGAGATCTTCGGCTAAGAAAAAGAAGAAGCGCTCGCTCTCCTTCTTTCTTCCAGCCGTACCAGCCAGAGCGCGACGTCCGCCACCCGCCTCAGCAACCCAGGAAGCCCTCGGCCCCGGCTACTTTCTGCTTCTTTCTCAGAAGTCCGGGCCAAGCCGAATGCTTCGTCCCCCCCCCAAAAGCAAGGCGCCTGGGAAGGGGAAGAGGGCCCCCCTTCGTCTGAGGGCACGTCCTTAGTTCTTACGTGGGAATGGCCAGCCATTCTCCCGCACCTTGGGTACTGAGCGTGGTGGAACGGGGGTATCGAATAAATTCACCGCGAAACCCACCCGGCGACTTCCCATCCCGGACCCACCCCCTTCCGGGGGAGCCGAGAGCCAGTTCTTCTGGCCGGGGTCTCGGCGCTCTTGGCAAAGAGTGCCATTTCCCGGTCGACCCCCCCCTTCACCAAGGGGTTTTTGGTCGACGTTTTTCTTGGCTCCCAAGAAGCCGGTATTGGGCGTCCCTCCCCCTGAAACTTGAAAGCCTCTGAATCATTTCATCAAGCCGAAGAAGTTCAGCATGAAAACCCCTCTCCTCTCCGCGTCGACCTGCGCTGTCCGTTTGCAGGGGAGGCTGGGCGTCTTCTTTTTGGATTTGAAAGACGCCTACCTACACGTTCCCGTCGAAAAAACAGACCGTCGGCTGGGCTCATATTCCAAATCCAGGTCCAGTCGTACGAGGGACGTTCTCCCCTTCCGGACATTTCCACCTCTCCAAGGGTCTTCACGATGGTGACCCTGGAGGTGGGCGCCTTCTCAGGCGGCAGGGGGTCAACCTCTGCATGTACCTGGACGATTGGCTAATCTACGGACCGTCGCCCAGGCCCGACGACCGAGTTGGTCAGTCGTACCATCCAGGTGGTGCAGATGCTGGGGCTTTCATTGTCAACTTCGACAACTCGAGCCTACCCCCTCTCAAGACCTCAGGTATCTGGGTGCACGCCTGCAACTGCTTCCGGGCATTGCAGAAACCGACGGCCGAGCGGGTGGATGTCCTTATTACAGACTGCGACATCCCTGGCGCTGCTTCCGCAGGAGGGCCCCCCGCTCGAGACGGGCTTCCCTTCTAGCTTGATGGCCCGTCTCGTCGACCTCGTCCCGTACTGGTCGCTTCCATATGAGGCTGCTTCAAATGCACCTTGGACGACAACTACAGCCGATCAAGTGCAATCCAGTTTCCCGTCTGATCCCCATCAACTCGGGGATCCGGGAACACCTGGCATGTGGTCTCACCGCCCCAACCTGACTCGGGGAAATTCCTTTCCCCCCGCGCCTCTGTCGATGTGTTTGTCACGACGGACGCTTAGAAGTCTGGTTGGGGGGGTTTCACCCTAGACCACAGCGCCTCTCGGTACGTGGTCCCGGACCGAGGCTCAGGCCAATGTCAATCGCCTCGAATTTGGGCAGTAGAAAACGAACTCCTCTTGCTCCTTCGAGGCGGTTGTGACCAACTCCAGTGTCCTGGTACAGACGGACAACTCCACCTTGGTGGCCTACATCAACAACAGGGCGGGGCTCGGTCCCGGTCCCGTGTCTCGATGCCATGCGAATCATAGCGTGGTGCCGGGAGCGGGCCATCACGTTGTCCGCAGTACCATTCCAGGGGTCCGTCAACTTCCTTCTGACGTCGGTCCACGCGGGCAGGAAAAATACGGCCTCGGAATGGATCTGAAACGATTCGTGCGGGAGATCTTCGGAGATTATATGTTCCTCAGATGACCTGTTTCGCCTCGACCCGAGTCCCCAGCCCCCTCTGTACTGCACCCGAACTCATGACCCGGGTGCGTATGCAGTCGACGCTCTGGCGAATAGCTGGACGGGGTTCACGCCATGCCTTCCACCATTTCCGATTCTACATCGTGTAGTTTCGAAATTGGGCGAGAAGCGTGCGTGGTCATCCTCATCGCTCCCTTTTGGCCGAAACACCTTGGGGTTCGTCCAATGGTGGATCGCTTAGCGGCTCTGCCGCTGCGTTTACCGAACCGTCCGGACCTATTATCCCTCCGGACGGAGGGAGCGCCAGTCTGTCGATGGAGCACCTAGCGTTGACGGCGTGGCCATTATCCGGCTGCTATTCCTAGATTCTGGCTTTTCGCATAGGGCTGCCTCGCTCATAACAGCGGGAAGAAGAAGTCTACCAGGGACGCTTACTCTAAGCGTCTTGGACCCTACTTTCGCTGTGTGGGCGACGAGAGGTGTCTCCGACTCGGGCATCTTTAGCCGAGATCGCTGACTTTCTCACTGATCGCTTTGATACGGCCTTGAAACTTCGACTGTCAGACACTACAGTCCGCTATCCTAGCGATCCATAAGGTTTCGACGACGGATCGACCATTAATGACGATGGCTCGATCCGTCCCCTTCTAGAGTGGATGTTTAATACACGACCTCCGCCAGGAAGACTGTCCCACCCTGGGGACCTTAATACTGGTCCTTAGAAGCTATTCTAGTTGAGCCCCCGTTCGAACCAATGGCTGAGGCGTCACTTAAACATGTCACCATTAAGACGGTCTTCCTGGGAGACGATGCTCGGCGATTAAGAATATCTCGATGGCAGCGTCAGTATTCTCTCAGGACAGGGTCAAATTGTTCTTAAGGCCGGATTTCTGGCAAAGAACGAGTCATCCTCATTCCGACACTCAACACTTATTACCCCGAATGCATGTCACTCTTCGGTGCGGGAAGATCTCCTGTGGTGTCCCGTTCGGGACCTTGAGTACTATAAACGTAAAACTTAATGTCCGCGCGGGCTCCAACGACTCGTTGTTTCTTACACGTTCCCCCACGGGTCCGCCGTCGAAGCGACATGCTAGAGGATTAGCGCTTTGTTGTAATTAATGATTCCAACGCGGTGATCGGAGCTTCCCAAGCTCGAAGCCCATTAGTCCGTAACATCTCGTCGTCATTGGCCTACCACCGCGGAATCAGCATTGCCGAAATTTGCGAAGCTAGGTCGTGGAGGGCTCCCACAACGTTTTCGTCGGTATACTACAGAAACTACAAACTCCCCATTGGAGAACGTTGCGGAGGGCACTCCTGCAGAAAACAACACTAAAATTCAACTAACTATACATAAAGTATCCCATCGGTTGCCGATATGACGCTCGCCTAGGAGTATTCCGTTGTAAGGTTGAGCATCTATGTCCCCGATTTTTATGTTAATGCCTTAGGCCCTTAACATATGTTATTATGTTATTAGTGCAGGGTCGTGCCTTTGGCTGCACTCTGTTGGCTGCTCTGAAATATCATGCCACCTCTGACTGAGTGAGTCAGTTCTGGTGTTGATTGAAAATATCATCACGGGGGTTAAGCAATGTTTCAGTCAACATTGTGTAAAGGAAATAATCAGTTCAGTGTAATGATTTATTCAAAAACACATTAGGTTTATAAATCATCTAACTAAGCCTGATTTCTTCCAATGTTGAGTCTCCCACTTCCGGCCCGCCCACAGCATGATTATGATAAGCGCGTCAGTGGGGGCTTGAGACAAACGGAATTAAGGAAGAAGCTCATGGTCGAAAGGGTTGTGTGACCTGGTGTCACTGGTCAGACCATTTCATCGGTAGGGGTGCTAAAATAGGTAGTTTGGGGCATTCCATTCTAAGAAGGGAAATGAATATGTTTCAGTCAACATGGAAAAGGAAAATCAGCTTCAGTTGATGATTTATATATAAACATAATGTGTTTTGAATATTATGGGAGAACTTGTCCCAAGTAAGATCGTACTAAGGAAAGTAGTAGTACATATGTCAACTATCTTGGTACTGAAAGGTCCTCTAAAGCTTGAATGAGTGAATTCGTCCGTTTGAAGATTTGAATGAGGCTGTTGTTCAATCTTAATATGACTTTTAGGAAATGTTCAAAAATATCCAACAAATAGGAACCAAATATGATGTTGGGTGTTGCAAACACCAATATTCATTTGAATGTATTTTAAGTTGTTTAGTAATATTAAGACAACTATTATTGCTTTTCCTTCAGCTACCATCATCAAGAGGAAGACCACGAAATGAAGAAAGAGGAGGATGAAACAGAACCAAACCAAAAGGGTAGAAAAAGAAAACTGGCAAGCGTCCAAGAGGGAGAGTAAAGAAAACCAAGATATCACAGCAGCTGATGACGTGAAAAACCGTCTAAGACTAGATGCAAAAAACCAAGAAAGAAAAGGAAGAGGACACGAAAGAATAAGAAAAGAAAAAAAGATAAAGGAAAGGGAGATGAGGGGATGAGGAAAGATGAAAATGGCAAGAACGACAAAAGGTGAGAAACTAAAATTTGTGTTACTATGGGTAAGTGATCGGAGAGTACAATGTTCCCCAAAAGGATTTGCATCTGCCGAAATTTACAGGGAGATTATAAAACTAGTGTAGGTGTGGAGGCATAACACCACAGTTATGTAAAAACCATTAACTTGTCACTTGGGATCTGGTGTAGACTATATGTCCCCAAAACAATAGACAACTACTGAGGGAAGACACATCTGTTGAAATGTCATTTATAAATGATAAAACGATAATAAAAACGACACACTTTTGACAACTATTTTCACTATTTATTTACTAACTATATCCTGTCAAATGTGCTGGAATTTCATAGCGGACAAATATGATTTTTCATAAAAATCTAGTTTTAACGTCTTTTCTATGGGGAATAGACATCTAGAGGGCTCTATAAACCAAAAACAAAATACACATCAATGACCTTTGTAGGCCTTATGGCAAGATTCCCGCAATGGATTTTCTATTTTTTTTCTAGGCAAATAGCTCTTCATGTCCCTACTTATATCAGTTTGTCAAAACGTTCGCCATTGCTTAAACTTGCTCTGAAAATAAAGACATATTTGCATGGGGTCAAACAGCTTGTGAAGACCCTTCCTCATTTTTTCAGAATGTGCATTATGAGATACTTAAATTGACATTCCGCCCCTCTGCACATTGTAAGTTATGTTTGTATGTGTAACATATTTACTGAGCTCATATCCACTGAATATGTTAGTAGGGACAAAACTGGATTTAAAATTTTGGTTTAACTAACTACCTGATTTCAGTACCCCCACTTCTCGCCAAACAATACGACGGTCAGATTGGGGGGTCATGCAGGGCACAGTTGTTCACGCAAGGATTCCGTTGTGTGTATGTCATTCCAAGGAATAATGATCCAGAGCATACATATATAACTATGAAATTTGTATATTTTTCTCCCCAGGGTAAAGAAAAGACCGATGCCAAAGGTGGCAAGAAACAGCTTCCTCCTCCTATGCATTTCACAACCTCACACCCAGTATTTCTTTACCCTACTGGTGAACTGGATGAAGCCACTTTCAGGCTGTAAGTAGGCTATTTCATTTCATGCGTGTATGGGGGGTAATGCTTATAACTCTTTTGCTCCGATTTTGCTCTAAGTTTCCCTTTAAAGTCGCTATCAGGATTAACTGAATACAATCAAATCCGTCACAGGTTTTTGGCATTCTAGGTTAACATCATCTAACTGTTGAATTTTTCCCTGGTGATGGCCAGTGCACACAGTTCCAAGTTTAAAAAAGCATGCGCTTGGCCGGACTAAAACTGGCAACCTCTGCATTACCAACATGGTGCTCTCGCCACTATACAATTGCACAATCCCCATACTGCATCTCGTTTGTACTCCATTTCCATCCGGAATTTGTACCAGCCTCCAAGCCACCTAAAACCTACGTTTAAGAGCGTATATCAATACAGAAACTTAACCTATCTGTGCGTTGCAAGTTGAACTGTATTCGTCAGCGGTGACAATAAGGCAGGTTAAGACGAATGCCCTTTGCAGAGATGTAACTTTCCGGAAAGTTTCAGGATTTTTGGCCTAAATAAATTCTGAAATGTAGATTTTTTTATTTTAGATTTATTTTTTTGTGACCGCAGCTATAGTGCCGGACCATCTTTAGCAATCGGTGGCGTGTTTGTGTGGGATGTCTGTGTGTCACAATTGGTAAGTTTTTTTTAAATTGACCTCAATTGAAAGTTGACTTCAATTGGAACCAACTTCTGTCATAGTGCACAATGGGCTCCCTCATATGTTGGATGATGTCAAAGGTCATGTAAAGGTTAAAGGTAATGTGAGGTCCAGTTGAAAAATGGGGCTGAAATGTAAAATTGACCTCAATGAAAACTTGAAGTTCAATTGAACCAACTTGTGTCATAGGTGCACCATGTCATCCCTCAATTGTGATGAGGTCAAAGGTCATGTGCCCTTTGAATATAGCGACGCGAAAGCCGAGAACCGCGAAATCTATTTAATTTCTTGAGATCAAATGTTAATAATAAGGTTAAACGCATAAAATTCAAAGTTTTATACCATTTATTTTAGAGAAGGTGTCCTGTACCCCTAAAATCAAACTTATAAAAATGCATTCCCCAGAGATTCTCCGGATGCTTCGCTAAATTTTGGCCTACCTTCGGTTCCAAAATTTTGGGATTGTCCAGAAATGGACCTACTCCTCTGTTACATCTCTGCTTTTGTTGTAAATTTCAATATCAGTGCCTCGCTTGTTTTTTTTTGTCATATGATATTCTTCCTACATTTCTTTAAGATTAAATTTCACGTGAAAAGGTACTTTGTTTGTAGTTTTAGGCCTGTCCGGCTACGCGAACGAACACAGAATTTTTTGTAAACTGAACTCTGTGGACAAAGTTCCCGTATGGCAGGGCACAACACTGTATTTTGGGGTATGTGCAAATCGTCTATTTTAAGCTAAAAGCCAGGATTTGTAGAGGACAATGGATACATCTATAGGTGTTAGGTCTGAAAGTTGTTAGGTTCACCTGTAAAAAAATCTGATCTTAGTTAAGGTTGGTGAAAATAAAAAGATGATTTACTAGTCAATGTTTATGTGGCAGCTTCGGTATGTCTCTGCCCACCTTTTATTGCCAGTGTAAGAGAGAATGAGACCGGTGAAGAGAGCGCTCAATTACTAGACACCCCCCCAGAAGATGGATCGGAGAAGGAGCAACTCAACCACACAAGACAATGTCTTCTCAAAATAGGTGATAGAATCAATGATTGTATCCAAGAGTTCACGGATGCAGATAAGAGGCATAGGAAAGGGTAGTAACGTGATTGGAAAGATGTACCATTCACATTTATAACATCATAGACAATTTTGATAAAAATTTTTGTTCTTGAGAGAAGTTCATTCTTTACATATAGAGTGCCCTCTGTAATAAATTTTTATGTGTTTTTAGACAAGATCCACATGTTTAGGTCTTAAAAAGATACCTGAAAACTCAAGGGGAACTTAGTACAGCCACATTTGCTTGAAAAAAGATAACTCTCTTCTTTACTTAAAAGTCGACTATAAACTTTGTAAATTAATTTTTTGGGTTATTTTGTACAATACAGTTTATCACTGTGTGGTCAAATTGATCACCCTCTCTTGTCAAAATGTGTCCATATGTCTATATATGTTTCCCTGAATGCATCAGGAGTTAATTTTTGTCAATAAAATTTTTGTTCTTGCTTTTTTCATGATCTGGTGATTTGTAATGACTTTCTTTTGTGATTGTTAATCATTGTTTTTTTTAATGAAAATAAAACCACATAAATAAAAAAAAGGGGAAAACGTAATGCTTCGTGTCAATCAGTGGGAGGGGAATACAGACTGGAAACCTACTTAAAGACCCACTGTACAATCTTAAATGTACACTTTGTGTGCTTGAATTGGAGATCTTAATTTGAAATTTGAATTTTAGGTGAATTGAATGTCTTTTTGTAAAATTATATATTCGAGTCAAGATTTTGGAACTGGTTTATGGTGATTTTTTTGTCATAAATAAAGTCTTTGAAATTGTATGAATACATTATTTATTCGATGGTTATGAATAGTTTTGGTAGAAAGTATAAATTGCTTTTACTTTTATTTTCAGGTACTTGTGGACATTTTTCAAAGTTTACAGAATTTGATGCCAAGAATTGTAGCAAGTTATCAGTACATGCCAAGAAAAAGAGATGAAGAGATTGGAGAGTAAGTGATACAATTAGAGTACCACTACAATAATGAGAAGATGATTGATTTCCAGATTATCAACAGTCCAGAAATAGTAACATTGTTTATTCCAAATAGTTATACAAAAATGGGAGTGAAGTGTGTAGGAACTTCAGTATGCTTGTACATCGGATTTCAAATTGGATGACAGTTGTTTCCAAAAGTATGATAAGGAAGGTGCTAAACAATGTGTTATATCTGGAGAAAATGTTGCTCTCATACAAAAGATCATCTCAAAAGGGTCACTGATTTCACTTTGAAGTCCAAATAAGCCAGAAAATTTAAAAAGAGCTTGATGAGAAAATTGACTTATATGCAGAAATGGAATTTAAGTAAGACTGGGGATCCCAGATTTTTGGACGCACAACACAATGTGTTGTGTGGGCTTATGTGTGGGGCGAACGGGCAGCAAAAGCATTAATCCACTCTACAGACTAAACCGATTACTAGATGAACTTCTAACATGGCACGGTGATAGAACATGATCAGGTCATGTGCTGTATACGTTTTGGACAGGTTATGAATATTAAGGAGCTCATTTGCATATATGAAGAAAATTCATTAATCCACTCTACAGACTAAACCGATTAGTCAATGAACTTGTAACGTGGCACGGTGATCATGTACTCTATACTTTTTGGACAGGTTATGAATATTGATGAGCTCATTTGCATATTTCCAATAAAAAGTTGTGAGGCCGCCTTAATTATGCACTGTGTAATTCTTGTTAATAATGACAAAAATGTCATTTCAAACCTTACAAAGGGTGAATAATTTTGAAAGTCGTATTTGTCATCAGTCTTTTACATTAAACAATTAAAATTCATGTGGAAAATTTATGTGGAAGGGGTCAATATCAAAATTTAGAAAGTGCAAGCATAGATAATATTTCCCCAAAGTTACCATGTTTGTAAATAACCAGAAAATGCTGGTTAACCTAAAAAACAACAGGCCCATTGTATTAAGAATGAAATAATAACTATCTAATGCATCCTGCCCATTCAGGTAAAACCATCCATCACACCAGCACAGACTCATGCCAAAAAGCGTCCAGGAGAATGGACTAATTCGGGTAGTAATAAATACAACAGGGACGTACACCACAGCAGTGGACCCGGACACGATAGACAAGGAGTGAAGAGACCGTCCCATAGTGGTAACAACGACGGTCACTCTGAGAGAGGGCGTGATAGAGACAGGTCAGTCGGTTAATGCATCATGCTATTGTGTTCATATTGTGGGACCCTTATTTGTTCTGGAACCTTTTTGTTAGATAATTGTTGTAAATGTTTAGCTGTGTGTTTTTCCATGGTGGTGAACAAGTTCATCTTTTTTATTTTATTTATTTAAATACTGGAACCAACTTAGAGCATATAAGATTGTGGGTGATCTTGTGATCATGTAGTGAAGAAGCCATAGAAAATTAGTTGTATTGATTTGTCCAATGTGATTGGGTTTGGAACTGCTGGATTGTTCTATGAAGTTGAGTAGTTGTACTGCACCTAGTGATGTTATTAATTTGAATCTTTTATGACAGTAAATAAAGTTTCATTGAACTTGGCAAGATGCTATTCTGCATGCTGTTAAAGGTGCAACGAGAGATTTTGAGGCACCAAAATATTGTGTCATAATAGTAATTTCTTATAGATTAGACACTCAATAGATTTCTTGCCTTGTATTTCGCTACAGAAATGTCTTAAAAGAGAGAAAAAAGGCGATTTTGATTTGCTTGTATTTCAATGTAAAACATAGGCTGAATTTCGTATTTGCTCCTATACAAAATTAGAAATTTCACAATATTTGTACCAAGAAACATAAAAACATTTCTCGGCTTAATTCTTTCAGATGGGGATATTTTTGATAGAAAGCTTTACATCAGGGCAAAAATCAGTACTTTTGATTTTTTTATGGGACACCTGATATGTGAAATCTCTCGTTGCACCTTTAATCAAACCCAATCACAATTGTTGTGATGTTCAATGTTGTCTCTATTTGGTTACATAAATCAGGGCTTTCCAACTTAAAGGTGCATTTTGTGATCCTAGCATGTTTGTTTTTATAGTTCAACAGATGTCCTTGAGTTAAGCTTATTTCCAAAAGTCATTTCAGATTGGACCGTCATGTTGTTTTTTCTGTCCATTAATAGACAAATTCCAAAATTGTTCATTGCTCTCAGAAATTACTAAATTTCCATGTAATAGGTACACATACAACACTTAGGACATCAGTTCAGATGATGCGTAAACGTCTTCCGGAGAAGTTGGAGGATTAGGCTATGGATCAAGCAAATTCAAATAGAATCGCACCATCTAGTCCAGCAAGCCTTGTGCAGACCATTGTCTTTACGTTTCGATGGGGAATTTCCAAACCGTTGAATAAAATTTGAGTATGAAGACACCCGTTTTTTAATTTTTTTTTTTTAATGGAGGAAGGTACAAGAAACATAGGCTTTGTCAGTCAGGAAACACAAATGGCACATTCATTGTGCAGGAGAGTTGGACAGTTTAATTCAATTGTTCAGACCATTTATTATATTGTGGATAACCCAAAGAAAGTCTTTATAGGAAACTTACTTGGGTCCATTATGACACTAAGGCAGATTGGGACAGCCACAGGTTAACACCTACTCTGTTTAAACCTGCCAGTGATTTACATGACTGTACAGATAAACTCTTGTCATGAAACTGATGCCTTATGTCCCTTCCAAAAGAGGTGGTTCCACGGTTGGTTTTTCCCAATTCCAATTGAACCATGGGGAAAACAATATCCTGATATTTAATCTGTAGATCTTTATCAATTAAAGGTGCTTGTCCCGATCGCCCCCCCCCCCATTTACCCGGAAGTAGTATCAATTTTGATATCAGATGAAAGGCCGTATTTTGCTCATTGTCTTCCTGAAATTTCAGCTTTAAATTCCATTCCGTTCTCAAGATACTGACAAAAACTGCTGTTTTAATGGTTAACCATCAATATTAGCACAGTAGTAAATAGGGTGTTGCACTATGCATTATCACTTCTAGCATCAAAACCGCAAGTTTGTTGCCCACGGTACCTGGTGGCCTGTGTATACAAGTGTCAGGCTCTCATACCAAGTAGATAACACAATAAAAATCAGAACAAGCACCTTTAAATACAGTTCTTTTGAGTACCCAATTAAATCGCATCAAGTCATGGGTGCCTCCAAGGTTTGAACCAGAGACCCTTGCACCAGAGGCAAACTACTCAAACACTACTTTTGGTGTCTTAAAGGCCGACTCAGAGATTTCAAAATATATTTTTTTTGTGTGTGTAGTAATTAAAAATAGTTGCCTAGAATTAAAAAAATGGTCATCTAAAATGCTTTATTCCACAGTTAGGGATGAATCGGATTTTCCATTTTCATGCAGTAAAGATTTACGCGCAGTATAACCGTGCCATAAGATACCATGTATAACAAAAATTTCCGGATCCGGAATTTGTGACAAAGTTGTGATTTTCTATATGAAGGACTTTGATTTGAGCTTATTTTTTCACAGAATCATTAGTATATGGACAAGCATTATGTTTATGCAAAAAACACCATTTGTTTGAAAACAGAGTGCGCCCTCATCGGGAAATCTGAGTCAGCCTTAAGTCTTGAGCAAAAATGTGTAATCTGATGTTTTTGGTGATATGCTTCCATGTGAGAGAGAGAACGTCATATGAAAAATTGGATCATGATCAGGTCACCCAACCTTTAAGCATACGTGCATATATGTTCTGTTAGAATTGTCTGAGGTCGCATGTCAGCAATGACAGTGATAGCAGCCATGCTCTGCCTCAATAGGCCCCAATTCCAAACTGATGATAGTTCAGAATGTTCCCATCAACCTGAACAGATCTCTGAAGAGCTTTAAATTGGAAAGCCTGAATCTATGTAAATGTTGTTGTCAAACTGTTAATTTGAACATTTTAATTTTACATAATATATTTAATGTGGATAAAAATCAATCTCTCTTAAAAAACTATTGTGTATCCTATTATAGTAATCCCACTTTGATGTCGCAAGTTGATTTAAGTTCATACTTTTATTTAATTTGCATTTATGTTTAATGCTTATTGAAGTTGAGGATTTAAAATGATAAATGGCTGAGAAGTGGAGTTGTAAATAAGTTTTCAAAAAACTTGGAGAGATTCTGAAAGAAATTAGCTCAGTTCTATATAGTTGGCTCAAAAAAGTGGGCAAACTATACCTAAACCTAATCAGAAATTGGTTTGAAAAAAATATTCTGCATTATCTTATTGTGGAGTGTTTATTTTGTTTTATCCCTGACCCGGAATCGACAGTAATGACATTGCCCACCACCCTCCTTCCCACTGGGGTTCGACGACTTTAGGGACAAAGTTCAACTCCGATTGGGGTCATGGTCAAGAGGGGGCCACCAACAGAGACCCCAGGTAAGGTCTCTGGATGAAAATGATTTTAATAACAAAATTGTCATCACCAAAAATGTTATCATTATTGCAATATAAATCATGATGCAACATACTCATGTTCTGGTGGGAAAGAGTGGGATTATTCATACCATAAGAGGGAGACCTCAGCTTTACAGCTTTTAACATCTTGTCAAGTTAGCATCACTCATCTCGACTTGAATTCCAATAAAAAAAATCAAAGCTCATTCAAAAACCATTCAGTAAACCTTAAGATCCATTCCTAAGCCAACCTTTCCCACCATCATCAGCACTAGAATAATTGTGTGATAAGTTGAAAGCTTCCGTAGCATTTGCAAAGTTAACATTCTCCAAATATTTTTAACATACAAATGCTGCTAGAGTAATCAAATATTTGAAGGTTATCTAGCCAACACTAAAAGCATGCACTCTTACTAAGCTGGTTTGAAGTTGATGCTTTTTCTGTAGATCAGGCGGTGGCGGCCAAGCCTCATTCATTATAGCAACTCTCCAAAAATGTCAAAAGAAATTACAACAATACGGAGCGTGTTCCCATGACCCACATACGACCTCATCCTCGTTCGTTATTAATAAAAAAAAAATCAGAAATAACCCTTCCAGTGGAGTTGATTCTTCATCTCCAACAGTTTTGGAATAAGATATTCCCTGACAACATAAAAAAATCAGAATTTTTCGTCAAGATTTCGCTTTTACGTGTTAAACCAATGGCAACGTCTGAAATTGGGATTTCTTGGCCGCCCTTCCCTGCTGTAGATAAATGAATTCTAAAAACCAGAAGCATTTAAATCATTACACTGAACTGATTTCCTTTACACCAATGTTGACTGAAATATATGCATTTCCCTTCTGAGAAGAGGAATGCCCCAAAATACCTATTTTAGCACCCCTAAAAGATGAAATGGTCTCAACCAGTGACCCCAGGTCACACCCTGTTGACCATAGCTCTTCCTCAATTCCGTTTTGGTTGGCCGCCTACCAAACGTAACGTCAAGTGTTACCGGCAGCTCCTGTCATTAGCCGCCAAAATTAACTGAGATTTTTTGATACTGGACTAGTTTGTCGTCTCCATACGGAATACTCCTACTACTATACCATAACTATCTGGAATATATACTGGACTCATCCTGTAATTTATAGCGGCTCACTCGGACTGGAAGAAACAGACTTTTACAACCGTCGGAGAGCTCTTATTATGTATCCTTTTTTGCCCGCCGATGCTGTCATGTGATCTGTGGTAGCGGGAAATAAGTAAACAGGCAGCATTGACGCACATTTTGCTGCTTTGGATCCTTTGACTATGTGTGAGTTGTTATGTTTTTATTGTTTCGCAGCTTGCTTGCTAACAATTAAATATGGTCGGTGTGTGTATTATTTTATTATATTCTTGTGGTATACAAATAAATATGTCAAAACTGTGTTGAAAAATTCTTTAACCATTGGTGACTTCAGTGACCGATTGGTTTTTTTGTGGCCTGACGTGCTGTAAGCGGGAGACCTCCACGGCACGCTTGTTAATTGTTCTGTACGGCTTTAATTGCTGCACGCTATTCCCATCTAGACTCACGCTCACCCCGTCATTCATGGCGCATAATTTCCTTACGCTGCCCCCGCAATCTATTCATGAGTGGGATCCCCATCCTCTTGTGTCGATCACTTAGGCAACTATGTTCCCTCCCCCCGCAACCGACGGTGCGCCTCTTTTTGTATTGGGACTGTGTCTGATGTTCATGGGCACCATTGAACATGTGTACGCCGCTCGTGTTGTTACATGGGGGAGGGGGGGGTGGTAGTCTGGCTCCCGTCCGGGGTTCCTTCAAGGCAGCCGTCTGCGGCTCTGTGCTCCCAAAGGTGGGGTCGCTTCGTCTACTTCTCGGCATGCTGACGGGGCCAGGCTTCAAAGGGCCGCCTCCTCACGCTCCACCGGCCGCTGGCTCCCTGGGTTCAGCCGCATGTAGGGGCTGCTCCGTGCAGGGCTAGCGCGGTTGCTCTGCCAATCCCCTGGGGGCTTGGCGGCTGCGGGCGGTCCGGTAGTGTGAGTGGTGAATGGTGATGCCCTGGTCGCCCACAAAAAGGGGCTAATGCCATCGCCCGCTGGTTTTTCCACACTAGCTGGTTTCCGGTCCGCGGTGTCTTTTGGCACTTCACGTGACCATTACTTTCGGTGTAATGTTTCGGCAAACCCTGGGGGCCTTGGCTTCGTATCCCTTGCGGGACGCCGCAGGTGTGGACTACGCTCGCTGCACCCCGCGTGACTAGTCTTGCTAGTCATACAGTGCCTCCTCAGTTGACGCCGCGTGCTGTTCCGGGCCCTTCGGGGATTGGTGTAGCGAGTGGTGCTCCGCAGATGCCCCAGCTGACTAGGTAGGCTCAGGCCTCATGCCTCTTAACGCGGTTACGCTGCCTTCGGTATCTAGTGCTGTTTTTTTTCCTCCCAGCAGCCTGTCTCCCTCCGCGGCGGGTCCGCCTATGGCAGGGTTACCCGGTGGGTGCCCCTGGCGTTTCCCTTTCCTGCCGGGGCAGCCTTTGTGGGCCTGCTCCTGCGGGGACCAGTAACCCGCCTCACCTACCTTTTCAGGTACGCTTCATCCCCGTACGTGGCTTACCCACCCAGTCGGGCTGGACTGCTGAGGTAGGACAGTCTGGTATGGTCTTCTGACCGGGGCTCCCGCTTGCGGGAGCCCCCTCCAGGTCTATAGCCACACACCGCCGCCGGCCGCCGCCGCCGGCGGCCCAGCCGCAGGCACCATGTGCTGTCGTGGGGCTGCTTCTGACCCCTTTCGAGCGGTGCAGTTGCACCGCTGCTGCAGCAGTTTGTCTCCTTTCCGGGAGCACTCATGCTGCGGCGGTACAGCCTGATACCGGGCCGGGGCAGGGCGTTGTACCCGTCCACTACCCGCCGGCTAGCGTACCTGGGACTTGGGGTTTCGTCCCCACGCCTTCTCGGCATGTACCCTTGTCAGGGTCGGGCTGGGTGTCAGTCGAACCTTATGGCTCCTGCGGGCCCAGCCTATGCCATGTGGCTTGGTCCCGGGGAGGGCCCGGGTGTCGTCCGCCCATGTTGCTCGCCTGCCCTCCGCCTCCGTCGCTCCGTTCTGTCGCACACGTCCCTCTCTGGGACTCCTACCAGCCGGCAGACTTCCGATGTTTTCGGAGGACTCGCTGGCGGGGTGGACTCGGCTCTAGGAAGTTCACTTATGGTGATACCCTTCTCGCGCCGTCAACGTCCTCGCAGCTTCACATAGCAGAGGAGTGGATTCTCATTCCCGCGTGCACCCCTCTTGTGCTGCTCAGGGTGTCGGCTGAGAGTCTCGGCCTTCCTTGCGCGCCTGAGCGGCGTGCGGAGTAGGGACATCTCAATCTGGGCTTTCCTATCCCGAACGCGCCCATGCCGTTGACGGCTTTCTCCCCACAGACGTTGATCTTCTGTGGAAGCGCTCCTGGGAGGTCACGCAAAAGCTCCTCTTCGTACCTTTGAAAACTTTCTCCAAGTCGTTGAGAACTACCGAAGAGGACTTCAACTCCTTCCTGAGGACTCCAACCATAGATCTCGACCTAGCAGCCAAGTTGCCAACGGCAGGCCGCCACCGACTGGCGTTTCCTTCTCAGGCATGAGAATCTTCATTTTTAAAAACTGAATTCAGTTTTTTTTTTTGGCCCGAATTTACGCGTTTTCATTTATTTTCACAGCCCGATTTAGGGTATTTTTGCTGGATGTCCACGCTTTTTTTCAGTTTTTTTTTTTCGCTTTCATTTCATTTTTTTTTTTTTTTTTTTTTTTCTTTTTTTTTCCGAAAGTTTCACTTCTCAATGGGCCTCTTCTGGGGGAGAACCAGTTAGGCCACTAGAACCTGGCGGTGACCCTCTGGTACAGCTCAATCTTTCTCTATGGTCCTCGCCCACGCCCTCAGAAATCTCGTTGGGCGAGGGTGGAGTTTACTCCTCGGAAGCCTCCGATTCCTTGACCGTCCTAGCCTCGCTAGTGACTCGGCACACGGAGGCTTCAATGTCTCTGGCACGTCGCCTCAGCTTCCTGCTACGTTAGAACGCCTGCTTCATACTCTACTCTTCGCACCCTGAGCTCCGATCTTGCATCGGAGGTCTCAGACCACGCCCGAGTCGCGGGACGTCCTCTTCGGAGTTCGTTTGGTGGGTGCCTCACTGCTTGCCTCAGCAGAACGCGTGGAATCGGAGCAGGTGCTCAAGGATGCTCAGGGGAAGATCTCCCCGGGACAGATCTTCGGCTAAAGAAGAAGAAGAAGCGCTCGCGCTCCTCTCTCAGCCGTGCCTCCAGCACGCGAAGTCGACACCTCCTCAGCAACCCAAGAAGACCGCATCCCCGGCCTACTTCTTCTTCAGAAGTCCGGGCCAAGCCGAAGCCCTCGTCCCCTCAGGCGTCAGGGTCAACCTCTGCATGTACCGGGACGACTGGCTAATCTAACGACCGTCGCCCCAGGCGACGGCTGAAATGGTCAGTCGTACCATTCCGGTGGTGCAAGGTTGGGCTTCATTGTCACTCTTTGACACATCCGAGCCTAACCCCCTCTAACGACCTGGGGTATCTCTGGGTGCTCGGTTGCAACTGCTTCCGGGCATTGCCCGAACCACGGCCGAGCGGGTGGATCGTTATTTCAGACTGCACATCCATGGCGCTGCTGCTTACTCAGCCCCCGCCGAGACTGCTTTCGCCTCTAGCTTGATGGCCAGTCCTCGTCGACCTCGTCCCGTACTGTTTCTTCCAGATGAGGCTGCTTCAAATGCACCTCGGACGACACACAAGGCCCGACAAGCACCAGATCCCCGTCTGATCCCCATCACCTCGGGGATCCGGGAACACCTGCGATGGTGGTCTCACCGCCCAACCTGACTCTGGGAATTTCTTTCCCCGCGCCTCCTGCGATATTGTTATCACAACGGACGCCGTCAATTCGGGTCGGGGGGGTTTCACCCTAGACCCCAGCGCCTCTGGGACGTGGTCCCGGACCGAGGCTCAGGCCCATCGTCAGTCGCGACTCGAATTGTGGCAGTAGAGAAATACGAACTCCTAGCTCACTTCGAGGCGAGGGTGACCACCTCCATGGCCTGGTACAGACGTACAAGACTCACCGTGGTGGCCTACTCAACAGCAGGCGGTGCTCGGTCCCGTCCCTGTGTCTCGATGCCATGCGTCTCATAGCGTGATGTCGGGACCGGGCCATCCACGATGTCCACGGTACACATTCCATTGGCCGTCAACTTCCTTGCCCGCCGATCTGTCACGCGGCCGGATGACGGCCTCGGAATGGATACTGACCGAGGATGCCGTGCGGGAGATCTTCGAGAGATTATATGTTCCTCAGATTGGGCGACCTGTTCGCCTCGTGGCCATTATCCGCAGCGATGCCGAGATTCTGCTTTCGCATAGGGCTGCCTCCTCATATCAGCAGGAAGAATGAATCCACCATGGACGCTTACGCTAATCGTCTGTACCCTACTTCCCTGGTGTGAGCGACGAGAGGTGTCTCCTCCGACTCGGGCAATCTGTAGCTGAGATCGCTTACTTTCTCACTGATCGCTTTGATAGCCGACTTGAAACTTCGACTGTCAGAAACTACAATTCCGCTATCCTAGCGATCCATAAGTTTCCGATGACGGATCAAGCATTAATGACGATGGCTCCATCCGTCTCCTTCTAGAGTGGATGTTTAATACACGACCACCGGCATGAAAACGGTTCCACCCTGGGACCTTAACACCGTCTTAGACTCTTTAGTGAAGCCCCCGTTCGCACCAATGGCTGAGGCATCACTAAACAATGTCACCATTAATACGGTCTTCCTGGTCGCTCTCACCTCTGGGAGACGACTTCGGAGATTAAGACTATCTTCGATGTCAATCGCAGAATTTCTCCTCGGGACAGGGTCAATTTGTTCTTTAGGCCGGATTTTCTGGCAAAGAACGAGTCATCCCCATTCCGCCCTCAACATCATCTTTACCCCGAATTTGCATGTCACTCTTCCGGTGCGGGAAGATCTCCTGTGGTGTCCCGTTCGGGCCCTTGGCCTGCATTCTGTTGACTGCTCTGAGATATCATGCTCCCCTCCGACTGAGTGAGTCAGTCTGGTGTTGATTGAAAATATTCATCAAGCGGGTTCATGCATATATGTCAGTCCACATTGGTAAATGACTCAGTTCAGTGTAATGATTTTATTCAAAAACACATTGTTTTATTAAATCATCGAACTGAAGCCTGATTTCCTTTCCAATGTTGCTTCCACTTCCAGGCCCGCCCCACAGCATGATTTATACGCGCGTCCGTGTGGGCTTGAGCCCAAACGGAATTAAGGAAAGCTATGGTCGACAGGGTTGTGACCTGGGGTCTCTGGTCGAGACCATTTTCATCATTTTAGGGGTGCTAAATAGGTATTTGGGGGCAATTCCACTTTCTCAGAAGGGAATCATATATTTCAGTCAACATTGTGAAAGGAAATCAGCTTCAGTTAGATGCTTTTAAAACATAATGTGGTTTTTGAATAATTGTATCAGGAACTTATTTGAAGTTCTGTGAGTTTTGTTTTCTGGTTTATTCACTTGTCAATCCAACTGACAAATCAAACCAATCATTTCAGGCTGAATTTCGTATCCTATGTTAAGCAGTTCACAAGTACTGGTCTTTCTAGTAGTCCAGAGGATTATCAAAAAAATCGTGGCACTTTGTGATAGAAATGGTAAGACACTTGTCACACACTTATTATGGATCCATAACTCAATCATTTAAAAACGGGACCCCAGCTGGATCTCGACCTGTGGACGACCATGGCAGTCATTTTCAAAATGGCCGCCATTCTTTTTTTCAAAGTCTAATATCTCCGTTAATACAACGATAGAATTTGATTTTTGTGTTCTCTACCTATGTTTTCAAGGTCAAGGACTCCAAAATATGACATTAATTTTAACATATCTTGTCCGCAATTTTGTTTTCCAATATGGCCGCAACGTGCACCAAAATTGACATATTATTTTTATAACTTTATTTGAAATAATATATTGATTGAATTTTGGTCTTATACCTGGTTTTAAGAGTCAAGATCTAAATTAATATTACGTTTGATATCTGGTTGTCAGCTATGTTGGTTTCGAATGGTGGCCGCCAATTTACACTAAAGATCTTTGTCCGAATATGATACGGACTTGCCTTTTGTGTAGGGACCTATGTTATTAATCAATCATGCCAGTGTGGTTAATATAAGTATGTACTTTCACATTTCACTATTATAACTATTTAGCCTTAGTATAGTGTGCATTTAAGGTAGATGTAGTGTACATACAATAATGTGCATCTTAAAAAGGCATTAAAATAACAAAGATATTTAATAAAATGGTACCAACATTGAGCCTACTGCGAAGGCAGCCCACAGATGAGGTCCGAAATGTTTTCCAATTATTGAGAGGTTAGTAGTGATCATGTATCACTGTGGAGTCCTGAAAGTAGCATTAATAATGAAAGGCGGAGGCTATTTACTCAGAAAGGTAGTAGAGAAATTGAAAACATCCCACCAACACAAGACGCACTAGCCAAGCATTGTTGTGAGTGGGTATGGTTGGACAGGTCATCATATTGGGGTCAAGCAATAATTAAAGAACCAGAGTTACCAATGCGCAGACTTTGGGTGGGATTGGAAGCATCCAATGCGCATTGGAAGATGAACTGCAATATTAGCCAAAATGTATAATGACTGTATTTTTGCCCCCCGATTATTTGCCGGATTTCTCTTAAAGAATATATAGGAAATCATGTCACTTGGGTTAGGAGGGCTTGGAGGCATTCTCTATCCATGCACCCCTCTTATTCCCCACCAATCAATGTTGGGTTCTTGTAGGGTGGCAAGCACAACATTTCAGGATTCAACATTGTCCAGGGGGGAGAGGGGGGCATTTGAGCGTCGGGCCTCCTATAAAAGTGTTCCAACACTTTGGCGGAGATTGTGGATGACTCTTCAACCTTACTGGTGAAGCCTGTCGCACATCATCAAGTGTGATTGTACGAAAGGATGCCTAGGACAGTGTATACTTTGTTTGTTCTGAAGTATGAAGTGACGACGCGCGGGTATACCCAGTGCCGTTCTTTCAGTTGTAGTGCGGCTTGTGCTTTGGTACCGGCGACGCTGAAACTGGTACAATGTATACGCCGCGTGTCATTCATAGTCGAGCTGGACAGAGTATAAATGTAAGAAGACCGGCTTGATGTGCACAACACTGTATGCAAGTGTGGGGGACGTGAATGAATATTGGATATTTCCACGAAATAAACTTGAATGTTCACATGTGTGATTTTAAGGTTAGAGAAGAAGTGTACATGCATACAGATAAGTGTATATTGCCTATTAAACCTACAGAAGGAAAATCTCCTACTCGGTTTTTTTAGAATTAAGTACTATTCAGGAAATAATATTCATATTAATTTTGTACGATTTGATTGAAGTATGTGTTTTCAAACTGTGTTTTTGTAAATAAAATATTTAACTATGGCGGGGCCATATAGTTATTTTAATGTAAAACTTTTGAGAATATTTTACCGTTCAGAAAATCTGTTTAGACATAATTGATAGGTTTATTAAGCTTAGGCATACCAGTTGCCTAAACTAAAGATAGTAAAATCTCCTACCCGGTTTATTGAAAAGAAGTACTATTCAGGACCGAAATATACTTACTTTATATTTAATTTTGTACGCTTTGAAGTATGTGATTTTTAAACTGTGTTAAATAAAATATTTAACTCTGGCGGGGCCATTTGTTATTTTAATGTTAACTTTAAATATTTTTACCATCAGATTTTCTGTTTAGACATAATTCTATTTTGATATTAAAGAAGCTAGACATGAGATTCCAGAAAGAAGCGCCCCCAATTTTGTCGAACCCCGTTTTTACATATTTGGAATGATTACCATGTTATTAGATCACACCTGAAGTGAATAAGCCGAATACGCCGTCTTTAGGTAATAAGATGAATGATTTAGTATTCTGTCGTGCACGACAGAAAGTCAGCATGGTTTTTCTGTGGGGAACGAGTACGATAGCAGGCAGTTACAAAACAAGGTTGCGGTTTACTTATGCCAACTGTTTGTCCAATGAACTTCTTTGAACGTTCGCGGAGTTGGTCTAACAACCGATCTGAGTGAAATTTAGAAAAAATTGTATCTAAAAATATCATGTCACTTTAAGTTTGGGCCTAAAAGTTTGCCTAAACCGGCAGAAGTAAAATCTCCTACCTCGGTTTTGAAAAGACAGTATATTCAGGACTGAATATATTACTTATATTTAATTTTGTACGATTGAAGTATGTGTTTTAAACTGTGTAAATAAAGTATTTTTAACTATTGCGGGGCCATTTGTTATTCTAATGTAACTTTAAATATATTTTAGTATACCAATTATAATACCATGCAAAGATTAGATGTGCCTGAGAAATCGGTGTCATCGCCTGCTCCGCAGCCGAAGGATGATGAGGATGATGATGATGATCCCCCCCCCCCCCCCTCCCCACTAGACCATTCAGACATCCTCTGGTTTGAGACATAATTCTATGTTTATATTAGGCCTACAAGTTTGCCTAAACCTGCAAAGGTAAAATCTCCTACCTCGTTTTTAAAAAGAAGTACGTTTCAGGATAGATTAATTATATTTAATTTTGTACGATTGAAACTATGTGTTATGGTGGTTAAACTACGGTAAATACAAGTATGTTAACCAGGGCTGTCCTATAGTTATTTTAAAGGAAATATTGTCATGATTCTGAATATTTGGAAAATTGGGTATGCTATGGAGGAAAGATTATGGAACCATAGTAGATTATATCTAAATCAAAAATAAGTTGAAAATTGTCCACATTGTTGAGTATTTTGCCTTTAATTTCCGCCAATAGCTTACTCGAAAACGTTCGACAATCCACAACGCTGGCAAATGGTGACGTCAAGTGATGACCATCCATAATTTTACGTCGTGGTGACCATCATATCGCAGTGTGGCCACTTTCCTATAACTGCGATGATGTGTTTTTATATCAATAATAATTAAAACACAACGAAATGAAAACAAAAATATGTCATTATTGTAACTTATTTTCAAATTTTATTATTAGTTCATTAATCCATCAATATTAACGTGTCAGCAATAACAATTCGAGTTAACCCCCACGAGGTTTTGGTCACACTTTGATGTCATGAGGAGAGCAAAATTGGGCGCGTTTGATCAATGAAGCCGTTGCGAAAAAGATCCTGACGTTTTTTCTTCGTATTGTCCAAAAAAAGCAAAAATTAAAAATGTCTCTACCTTTTGTAATTTAAATCAAAGTATTATATTTTGGGAATTTGTGAGGTATGGTTATTTTTATAATGTCTAAGTCAAACTGAGCTTGACAAAAATCTTGACTATTTCCCTTGAATGTAACTTTAAATATATTTTACCATTCTTGCCAAATTGCACTCCTGGATTTATATGTTACATGAAATTTTTTGCAAAGGTAACGTTTTAATCATCATAATTGATTATACATCTATTGTGGATTTTATATATTTGAATTCAAGTTTATAGCTATTATATACAAATGTACAAATAATCTTAAAACTTTATGCGTTTTAATATTTTTTGTGTTATTTTTATGTAATGTGCTAGGTGTATCATATTATTTGATTACGGAAAAGTAAAAAAATTGGTCGAAAGCTGGTTCTAGTTATTTAATGTACTAGTTACCTTTCTAGTTATAATGTGCTTTTAATTGATTCTTTATGTAATTGTTTGTAATGTAATGGTTTTTGAAAAACCTTATCACCAGTAGTCTTTCATTATAAATTAATTAAAAATAGCAACCGACAGAAGGCACAACGTTCAAATAGTTCACGCTGTGGCGACGTCAACATGACTTCACTGTACTCTTATGATCCATCGCTGCATTGTTTTGTTAATGCTTATACAGTTGATTTTTAGCCTACTGGGGGAAATTTTTGGAAAGGTGTGACGCCACCAAGGCCCAAGATTTATTTGAACTATAGCACTTTCCAGGGATAGTTCTTTTAAATTAATTTCCAATAATCACAGGCTCTTGTTAAGAATATACTGCATGTAACAAATGCCTAAACCACTTAAGGTTGATAATAGGGTGTTCCGTTTAAGGCAATGGGCAATTTAAAACTCATAATGTCGCCATGTGGTTAGAGGAAGGACGGATACAAGTCTTTTAGTTTAAGTGGTTATATTTGTATATGTTGGTCTTGAAAAACATAGGTATAGACACAAAAACCAGGCTAATATCATTTTTTAACCAAAAAATAAGAAAAGGACGATTTTGTGAAATTGCGGCCATATTGGAAAATAAAATGGTGCCACCCCAGATATGCAAAAAGATAATGGTATATTTGGTTCCTTGACCTTTGACAACATAGGTACAGACACAAAAATAAGTTCCTATCGGTGTTATTAACAGAGCTCATAAGACTTTGAAAATAAGAATGGAGGCCAGGCATTTTCAAAATGACCACCATGGTCGCCACAGGTCGAATCAAGCTGGGGTCCATTTTGAAATGGTGAGTTATGGTCCATAGTAATGTGTGCCAAAGGTATACTTCTATCACAAAGTGCACGATTTGCTCCAGAAGGGTCTTAACCCTCTGGACTATAGTGATTATCAAGGAAGATAAGCTGCTTTGACAAAAACAGAATTTGTCTCACCGCCTAACACATTGTATTACTTGGGGGCACAGAATAAAAGAAACAATGATAGGGTAGCCTGGCACTGTATGTTGTTTACTCCAGTTTCCAAAAAATACAGGACTAAGTCTTGCAATGAAAAACAAACAATCAGATACAAAGTGGGAGTAGTACTGGAACCTCATCTGTTTAGAAAGTCACATTTGGAGATGGAACTAAAAAATTAGAAGCAAAGTCCAATAACAGCAAATAGTGGGCCAATTAACAGTACTGTATGTTGCTTGGAAATTGCCTAAATGACTCTATTTCAGCTATTTTGTGGAAATTTCAGTTTGGAACCAATATCTTATCTAAAAGAGTAACGTTATCAGTGACATTCTCCTTCAGCTGGATGGATTTATAGTTCGGACATAAAACAACTCTGGTAGTGCCTGTTTTTTTGGCCATCTTCAATAATTTTTAATTACATCCTCAGATAAGATAATTAGAGGAGTGGTATCCAATACTTTCCACCTTGTTTCTGTCTGTTTTCAAAAGTGCTGTATTTGTCGCATGCGAGTAGCCCTGCAAAAAATAATGTAGTTTGTTTCATGTATGCATCTTCAAAATGCAATGCAAACACTGATAGTTGAGTGGTTAAAATCTATTTAATAATGATGATGGTAAGAGGCTTAGAATGATTCAATGAAGATTTATGGATTGAACAAAAAACCATACGGACGACTCTGTACAAAAACTAATCGAAAAGTCACCAATTCAAATGAACCATTTTAACTGCATTCAAACTGAATGTAGGCTACAGGAAACAACCTTCTTTTGTTAAGTCTTAACAGCACTACCTTGACAAATACTACTTAATTTGATCACTTTATGATTTTTATTATTTGTTGCACTCTTTATTTGAGTAGTCCATTTATATTGTAACCTGGACACTGTTTTCTCATCTAAAAGTATGTAGAGTGATACTCAACCTTTATAGTATTTCAACTTTACCCATTACAGTGCAAAACAGTTTAATTTGTAGACAGTTTTGGGACTTCAAAACTGTCCTTGCATTGGGGGGTTTTTGGGGTGTTTCATTTTTGCACTTTTTGTAATCAACAAGTGGAGCACAAATCTGAAAGGAAAGCAAACATTGGTCCATTAGGTTTTTTTTTTTTGGGTGGGGGAAAAGCTCTCGAAAATTTGATTTTAACCAAATTTGGCCCCGATTTTTCCCCCAAATTGGTGTGGTTTTTGGACCCAAATCACTGATTTTTGCCAAAAATTCATTTTGCTTGGTGGTGGGGGGGGGGGGGGGGACAAGAAAGAAATTTGGTGGAAAATGCCCCCCCCCCATGCCACCCGTGTAGCATTTTTTTAATTACCATGATTTGAGCAAAAAGGATAATCTACAAGGTTGCTTATCATTCCACATACATGACATTCTCAAAAATTCTTAACTTTTCATGCAATAACTGAATCTTTCAACTAACCTCAATAAAATGCAATCATCAACACCTCATTAGTAAACATCAATCACAAGTGCTCAGCAAGACGATACACTCATAGACCACTTAAAAGGTTACATCAGTAGAGGTTCGTATTTTAAAGGTACAGTGCATTCCAAGGGGGTAGGACATGCCACCGAACAGCAACATCGAATTCAAAACGGCATCAATTTCGGTGCTAGGTCTGTTTCAAAGACGAACGATAGGAGGGCGCTATTACGCATATCGAACGGTTTACACCACAGACTTGACTAAAGGCTAGGCTGGTCACAAATATTCCAAATCAGACTTGACCGTTATTGGAAATGAACTGTTTTGCCGCGAGGTAATCCACAACCTCAACAGATTTTGACATTAATAATTTTACTTAAATTATCAGGATATTACAAGATCTTTTGAACAAAGGTTTAAGAGATGAATTTGTAATGCCGCTGGGAATCGAGGCTGCCATAGTAAATGACACGTAGCAGTTCCCCAAACTAACGTTTGGGAAATTCCCAATGCCCAAATCGAGCCGATAAGTCCTCCCCACCCCCCGATTTAAAAAAGACCTTGGGGGGAAGGTTGCAATAGGGATTCCCTTCATGTGGATGATGTCAAGGTCATGGAACAAGGTCAATGAGGTCATGTTCCAGTTTGGTTAGTTTTGTTCTGGTCGTCTTTGAAAACGTTGAAGTCCGATTACAACTTAACTTTTTTAAAATTCGAAGGTGGGCCCCCCCCCCCCATACGGGTTCCTTCACATGTTGTTGAGTTAGTGAGTTTATTTTACCAGGAAACCATAAGATACAGCAGATACAAAACATTGGAGGGAAAGACCAAGAGGAGCAATGCTCGCAAAATAAGGTCACCCAATAATTTCAATTACATATATTACATACTTATACTACAAGGAACGACGGTCACAGACAAAGGACAGGACAAAACGGTTAAGTGCTGGATTGTAGACAGGACGAGACATATGCATCGTGTGAGCAGATGCAGAGATAAACAATTGTTTGAGGTAAAGGTCACATCCAAGGTCCAAAGGGTCATCTGCGGTCACTTTCCCCTTTGGTTAGGCTTTCAGAAACTGCGAATTTTAGATATTATTCCCATGAGACAATTTATGCGTGTGAATGCCTTGCTAACAGCTGACAACTGTGCCCACTAACCAACTTGTGTATACCTGCCATCTTGCCAGGGGGAATCACGCACGTTTACTTGCTGTATTTTTACATTAGTGAGTCATGCTTCAAACTCGCCAATTCCATGACACTGTACAGGACAGTTGACTTCATTAAGTGATTGAAGATCTAGTCTGGTTCAAGACAGCGGTGGTTGGGACCCAAAGTACACAGCTATGATTTCACCCCGTTAAATATGGCAATCTGTTGGGTCAAAAAAATGAGTGATACGTTTGTTCGCTAGCAAAATCTATAGCCACTGTGACCACCTCAACAAGGCCATTGAAGGTCCTGTTTATTTTCCAGTTAAGATATTTTTGACATTCAAGCTTAAACCATTCATTCACAATTGTAGATCCATTATAACTTTAGTGATTTAATAGAGCGAAATATTAACATTCCACCCAAATGGTCTGATGTATAATAGCAACAAACCCTTTTTAAAATTGAAATGGCCACAAAACCATACTAATAAAAATTAATGTCAACAGGCTAGACTATAGTATGCCGTCTAAAATCTTGATTGTTGCGAAACATAAGGTACAGGTCGACTAGATCGTAGTTGAGATGCCATCACATCCCTGTAAATTTTTAGCAGACCTACGACAAACTATCAACTTTTAACTCTGGAAGCTGCAAAACTAGTTTCATAAACTATTCCCATTCCTCACCCAACCCTTACTAGGTAATTAAATATATTGAGTCTCATTAAGAAAATGCCTCTAAAGAACCAAATAAAAGTTGTGACAATTGTAGTTTCAATTCATTTTATTATATAGAGGCTCGGAGAAACTCGCGTCCATTAATTGAATAAAGATGAAAAATACAGTCTCGAACCCGGTCCTCTCGCTTACTAGGCATGTTGATATTTACCACTGGACCACAGAGGAATTATTCCTTTCATTTTAATTTGCAAAACCTGTAGGTTTTCATCAAATTCTCCTTTAACCCTAATCCTCCTTGGTACAAATTAAACCAGAAACAACTCAGTTATCTAATTATTATGATTAAAGATTTTTTGGTTGTTTGAGGTAAAATATCAGCGACTTACCTCAAACAACAACAAAATATGGCTACGCAACTGATCTTGCCCTCCTCCACCGGACAGAACTGGACAGAAGTAAGAAGCAACCTTACTACAAAGACATTGGCCTCCTTGCAGCATATCTGAAAGAAAAAACCTGGAGACTGAAGCTGATGGAAGCCAAGACCACCGCTACTGCCTTCCACCTCACACCAAAGAGGCTCATCGTCAGCTTCAAATCAACCCTCAATGGAAGCGCCTCTGCCATACAATCCTACACCAACCTACCTGGGAGTCAAGCTTGACCGGCAGCTTACATACTGGCAGCACCTCAGTTTTTTCCGTATGCGCCAATGTATCTTCGAGGAATAACCTCCTTTGCCGACTTGCCTTGATCTTCATGGGGTGCCAGCCCAACTACCCTACGAACCACTGCCTTGGCTCTGGTCGACAGCACTGCTGTATGCCGCCACCAGCAGGTGCAACAGCTCTTCACACAAGAAGCTGGATCTGTACTCACGAGACTGAAACCATCCCTGGATGCCTCCGTCCTACTCCATCTGAGTTCCTCCAGTGCTTTCAGTCATTGCCCCTGCAGCACTTCGGAGAGAAAACCACACTCACAAACTAGTGAATAAGGCCGGCTGGACAACAAGCACCTTTCTAATAACACCGTCAAAGAATCACTCCAACTCGGCAGACAGAGACCGTGCTCTCGCCGACCTTTCTGGCGACACGCCGCTAAACTCTCCAGTTCCCCATTCAACATCTTATAGACATGGAAGACTGCCTGGCTTGATTACTCCAAGACCAAACCAATTCTCTATCACACCTAAGACATAACTACCACCCCCCTGGCAGGGCAAGCTCCCACGCAAGGAATGGGTGACCTAAACCGGATTGGCACAGGAGTCGGTCCTTCAACAGCAATATGCAACGATGGGGCTCCGGCCATCGCCAGCCTGCCATGTGGCTCTCCATCACAGACTGCGGATCACATTCTCAATGAGTGCCCTACCTTTCGTCATAGATTTCTCTAACCCAAACCAACCAACAGTGGTTGGCTCCAACGCTTACCATTTTAGCTGCTGCCTCAATACCAAGAAAAGAAGAATCTCACTTTGTTGATGAATGCAGTCCATAAACCATGTTGTTTTTGAGTCTGTTAGATTAGTTTTAGTTAGGGTAAATACAGCTGTTGGTCTTAGGTTGGGGAAGACTTCCTATGGGTTGAGGTACTTGTTTGGTATTCCTTTGGGTTTGGCAATCAATCATTTTTCACAAAGTAATTTTATCACTTTTGTCCTGCACTAGGACAAACAGTGTTGCATTAATGGGTTTTGAACCTGCACTTCACTTGTTTGGACATTGTAAGGTCCATATCGCGTATCCGTGTCCTCAGAACCCCTGATTTTACGGGAATGGGTCAAAATTTTGGGTGTCGGGGGAAAAAGCTCTTTAAGATGTTTGGGTTGGATATTATTCCGTTTTGGTCGTCCAATATTCATGGGGGGCTTACAAAATCTGTTTTTAGCTCTTATATCAAAACGGATTGAAATATCGCGTGACATTTTACAGATTGGGTATGGGGTCAAGGGCAACCATGAAGAGGAAATTTTTTTAAAAATTCTTTAAATGAACTCAATTCACTATATGGGAGTTGATATATTTTTGTGGTGTCAGGGTCAATTTTCAGTACAAGTGAAAGCCCTTAAAGGGGATCTATCCGATTTAACGTATCTGAAGTTTCATCGGCTCGAATGGGCCTACCCCAAAATTCTGTCCTGTAAAGTTTCACACCGATATTTCAATCAGTTTTATGTGATAGCTTAACAGTGATCTTGCAATGAGCTTTTGGGCAGGGGGTAGACATGCCACCAACGCAACAGAATGACATCCCCTTCCGCCATGACCCGAGTGCTAGTCTTTCAAAACTTAACGGTAGAGGGCACTCTACCATATCGGACGGTTACAAAGACTTGACTAAGGGCTAGGCCTGGTCACAATATTTTAAATCTAAATGACCATTATTGGAAATTGCAATGTGTTTTGCAGTGGGGTTAATCCGCTAACCTCAACGGATTTTGACGTCAATAAATTTTACTTAAGGTGCAACGAGAGATTTCAAATAACAGAATGTCCCTAAAATGTGAAAATTCTAATTTTGGCACTGGTCGAAAGCTTTATATCAAAAATATCCCCATCTGTAAGGATTAAGCTGAAAAGTTCTTTGTTACAACAATTGTGAAATGTCTAATTTTCTTAAGGAGCCAATACGAAATTCAGCCTATATTTTCTATTGAAATATAAGCATAGCAAATGGCCTTTGTTTTCATTTCAAGTTAAGTTCTGTAGCCAAATAAAAGTTACGGAATCTTTTGAGTGTCTAATCTAGATATGAAATCACTAAATCTCACAGAAAATATGGATGACTTAAACTCTCTCGTTGCAACTTTTAATTATATATATTACTAGATCTTTTGAACGACGGTTTAAGAAGCTGATTTTGTAATGTCACTGATACAGAGACTGCCATAGTAAATGCACATAGCACTTTCCCAAATTAACCATTTGGAAATCCCCAATGCCCAATCGAGCAAATTGTGCGTGTGTGTTTAATTTTGCCACACGGACTGGATGAAATATGTTTAAAGTAGTCTGTTTTTCTGGAGCCTCGCATATTTTCAATCAAGTTCAAAAATTTTTTATTAAAGCGACACTGCACATTTGAAAAATAGTGCCCCCCTAAGATTTTTCAAATCGATTAAATTTTTGTATGGTTTTAATGCTTTTATTATATACAAAGCCCTCACCCGAATGATTTAAGACCAAATCAACTTCTGATGGTAACCAGAACGATTTTAAATATAAGGCCGCCGGCGCCGCTAAATTCAGCAGACGACGAAAATGGCGTTTACCACAAGAACACGCACGCCGTAAGCTTGTTTCCCACGCTATGCACAACTGGTTGATCGGTCTATAACCTGTGGTTTTAATATCATTGTAGTACGAGTCAAAATATTCGGTAATATACACATTTGTTGATTAAAGTTATGGAGTTGGCCTACAAATTTACCTGGATGTCTTTATCCTCATATCCATGTCCCTATCTGTTTTAGGGTAGTTTTTGTTATGTGTAAAATATATCTCTTTTCTTCCATTGCAGACTATCATTTGAGATCAATTGAATAATTTCATATTGTTGTGAAAATGTGCCAGTGGCCGCTTTAATTTCCGGGTCCAACATTGCCACTCACCAAAAATTTTGAATTCCGTTTAGCTATCAATTTTGCATTGAATACATTCATGCTTACTTCATGTCAAAGAAGGATCTAGATTTAAGCCATGTTCAGCACTACCACACTCCTTTTTTCCCAAACACAGCAAAAAAAATTATAGGCTAGTGGTTCTTTTCAGGAAGTTTTGTATTTTTTTTGGTTTCAAATGCACTCACACCATCCTGCAAATTTCGAGGTAAATTGTAAAGTCAAAGCTTTTGTAATCTCAAAAAACTACTTGTTTCACAGTTTCGCTCCCATGTGATTTTATGTTCCCACTAAAACAATGAAGAATCTTGAACATGTTAGTGGGGTGGTTCATCTAGCTAGCAAGACTACAAAAGTCTCACAAGTACTAGGGCACCAAATGGTGTCATGGTTATCATGATGTTAATTAGAAGCACTCGTTTCTAATGAAATAAATTAATTGTGTTATTACCATATTTCTTAACTTATTACTGTTTATACAACCATCAAAATCAACAAAATTTTCCACAAGTCCCTAACCTGATGAATGGCAATAAAGCCACCGTGTGAGGATATAACACGGATATTCCAGCTCACTTACGAATTGGCTATGCTGTATATACTGAAATCATTTTAGTCTACATTCACAAAACCTGTGGGATAATTTTCTGGGCAGTTTACAGACATGGGGGAGATTCTGGGCTATGGCCGCCCACATCACTATGACAACCATCGTAATGGCAATCGTATTCTCTGGAGATTCAAGCCATCCAGGATAGGGATGATGGATTCTAGGTGAGGTTTCTTAGTCTCCTCACCAGCTGATTTGTTACTCCATTTTTCATCAAGTCATTTGCACACCTGCATTGCAACTTTGATAAACGACAAACACAGGATTAGTTTTCAGTGTATTTGCTAGCAGCTCGATATCAGAACCATGTCAACATTGAGCTGAGTTCAATTATGCCAAGCTATAGTTAACAAAAGATCTTTCCCCAAAAGTAAGCTATAGCATCTCATCCTTTTAAGTCTAAATTCAACTTATTCGTGTACACAATCTGTGGCATGTGACTTCATGTGTACCGTGTGTCAAAAAAAACACAACACTTGGGGCAGGCGGCATCCCCCTGTTTTGAACAAAAGCATGTGACTACAGAGTTATCTGACCCAAATTTAATGACAGAATAACTGATATTGTGTATTGAGTTTTGTGTTGAAACAGTAGATTTGCACTTTCCTAGTTGAGAATGTAACATTATTTTCAGTACAAGCATGTTGCCGCCCAATGCGTTTATCATTTTATGTAATGCGGAGTTTGTCTATGACTTAGTTATAGTTTTATATCGTCTTTAAACATATTTTATCACCACTAAATTAATGTTTTGTCCTTTAAATGTAGTCCATTTTCCCCAGATAAGTAGTTCTGCACGAAATTTGGCAATTAATGTTGATTGCAATCAACATTGTTTTTGCCATTCTGTTCTTCATTGACAGTCTATTGACCTGCTGATTCCAAATATTACTTTTTTTTGTAAAAATTGTTTCTGCTGTTACTTGATTGTTGGGGTTCATAACCTTAAAAAAACTATTAATCTATAGCTAAACAGTCCCATCTTACCTTAACAACAAACAGGAATAAGTAGTCACCTGCTTTTGTTCCAAACTTATAGCATCTGCCACCAAGTGTTGCATTTTTGGGGGACACACGGTAGTAGGGTGGAGCACAAGCAAGCTGTTGGTGGTGATAGACAGAATTTCGTGTAGTTCATTCTGAAACCTTTAATGATGACGACAAGAAACATACAAGCATACATTGTAAGTACTATAGTCATATCACTATCACACATTCAATTAACTATTAGATAAAATTTGATTTAGCACTAATCATGTTGTTTTAAGTATGATTTAGTTTAATTTATTGGCCAACTAGGAATTCACATCCACTAGGTCATGATACACTCATTAGCAATGAAATAATGAACTGATCTCAACATCAACTATGTTTCATGTTTGATTTCATTGCTTTGTTAAGATTTGCTTATTTTTGCTGCCTCTCGTGTGAAAATTTGCTGTTTTATTGTTTACTGCTTGCTTGCTTGTGTTTCAATTTCTTGGTGAATTGTGTAGTGGTGGTGGTGATATTGTCTAATGTGAATCGTCTGGCAAAATCTGACCACTGCTTGGCAATTCTTTGGATGAGGAGTAATTACAATGGCCTCACTTACTTTGTAAGAAAAGAAAAATATTGCAAATGTTCATCTTATTTGTAATTAGAACAATATAAGGATTTCATATATTCGACCAAGATCTTAAGAGTTAATTTGCCAGGATGGAATTACAAATAAAAGAAGATATCAGTTTCCCACAATGCAGTGCTCCCAATGGAGGTTTTGTACAGGTACTGATGTGCATTCATTAAGAGATGAAACATGGCTAAATTAAAACAGCACTGATCACAAACTGGCATTTTAAATGTTTGACTACATAACGATTCACATGACTATCCTGTACAAAATCTTCACTGGAAGCAATGTATTGTGGGAATTACATGAATCTTCTCTTGAATTACATTATATGAGTGCCAGTTTCCCTATAAGTATGAACCAGTGGACAGAGAGCAAGAGACATGTGAAAATATTTTTTCTAAAGATTATTTTGAAACTATATTGGCCGATGGACAGGCTTTTCTGTTGTATACGTTTTGCTGTCGTTGACAGAACTTGACGATTGGCACAACCTCTCTTAGTTTAAATAAATTCTGGATTGGCATGATTTCACAGATATAACAGTGAGCATAGATGGGATCATCCATCGGGATCCAACCACGGAAGACACTACCACCGTGACGGAGGCCGCGACGAGAACCGACGTCGTGGCGACAAGATGGACAACCCATCGCACAGCAAACACCAATAGGCTCAGTCGAGACGAAAGATTTCACCACTCCCACACCGACAGCAAGCGCAGGAAAATGGACCATAGAGACCGGGAGTGGGGAGATCATCCACAGGGGGTGATAGGTCAGAGCACAGAAGAACTGATCACCGACCGGAAAGGGTGGGCAGGTGGCGACAGGTAGCAAGAATACCACAAAACAGAATTTCCCTTTTTTTACGTACTGCGCTACAGTGATTTAAGCTGTTTTTGAGCAACTGTTCTAAAAGAACTGTAGTAGTCTTCGTATGGATTGTTTTACTGAAACGAACCTTGCAGTGTCGGCCATCCATTAATGGATAAGTAAAGTGCTCCACATTGTCTGGGACTTGCAGACAGTTACAAAATATACAGACCTCCCTCAGGGACTTTTTCTGCTTAATGCACATGAAGAGTGTATTGAGAAAACCTGCAGTATGCAGGAAATTCAGCATGGTTCTGCCATTCAGAAAATTAAATGGAGAATAGTGTGGTGGAAGTTCGGTGGTTGTGGTTTCCACTTCGTTTTATGCATTAGTTAAGAAATCATTTTAAGCCCCTTACAGGCTTGCCTGTGATATACGGTACAAACAAATATGGCAAGTCAAATTCCTGGAGTAAAGATTTAAAGGGCATTTTGTGATTTACCAACATTATTTTTCATGGTCAGGTAGCGGTCAAAAAATAATTTCCAAAATTTCAGTTGGTTATGAACGTTTTAGTGTTTTGTCTGTAAGAAATTAAGATAAGGATTCTGAATTTCTTGCAGGCAAAATGTTGGACACAAAATGGCCCTATTAAAGAAGTATTTAAGAGAATTTGCTTAGTCAGTTAAAGATATATGCCCAATTTGAAAGGAAGTTTCATCACCAGAGATACTTCATAAGCGGAGAAACTTCAATGAAACTGTCAAGAATCTAATTGAAACAAAATGTCCAAAGGTTATCATACATTTCAAAATCTGTTTGTGGAGCAATGTTAAGTAATGTAAACTACCATTAGTTTTCCGTTGTCAAAATTCCAAGCCTTATACCTGCAGAACAGTTTCAAGTTATAAGGTCTTGCACACTCCAGTTGTAGGTGTATAAGGGGGGACCCCCTCATGAAAAAACCACTTTGACCATTGGAATTTTTTACCCAAAACTCTGGTCATGATGGGGTACATCAACCACCAACCACATAAAGGGGGGAAAAGAATGAAAAATCGGTTGTATTGATCAAAATGGCCGTTCCCCCCAAAAAACTGATTTTGGGATTCGCACCAAAATTCTCCCGCCTCCGAAAAATGGTAAAACCACTTTCCCATGGTCTTTTCTTTTTGGCTCATGAGAATAACTATATATACATTGCTGCAACTAAAAATTGAACAAAGTTTACTCCAGTACAATTTTTAAGGGGCAAAACAATTTTTGAACAGTGCCACCAAAATGCTTATTTTGCAAATTACCATTTTTGAATTTTTCCCCATTAAATATGGGACAACTGATATGTGAGATTGTGGTTTTTGTGGACATCCATGTATACACTACATGTTAAATTGAAAACAAAAACTGAAATTACTTCTGGTGGACAGTTCACTTTGGGGATTTAGGGAGGAAAACATGCAATTTTGCGGCATAAGTTAAAACTCTTCAACAACATCCACAAGTTCTATTCCAATTAAAGTTTATTAAAAATTTTCTTCATAAGTCACTATAGAGTTTTTCAGGGATGGAATGCCTATTTGCTATACATATGGGAAAAGGTTAGCATGGTAGAGTCTTACATTGGGGGTATATCACCAGTTTGGTGCCGAAGGAAAAAAAGTGTCTCTGATTGCCAGGGATTTGGAAAGCCAAACACACACACAATTTTCCGCCTTCCCTTTGTTTTTGTGTCGTCTGCAAGAATTGAGAGGCAAATAGGGATTACTTGGTAGTATACATGTCTGTGTTGTTGGTGGGTGTATGTGGTCAAAATGTTAACACTTAACTCAATTGCATGCCGTTTATGAGTTCTGTTAAGGGCTATGATGATGTAAACTTGGTGGGAAAGGAGGGGGCGGGTTGGGGTGAATGTGGGGACCTCATGTGACCTTGTTGACCTCCTGTGACCTTGGCCCCATTCACAACACCGCGACGGCGACGACATCGCGGTCCAGGGACGCAGGATTTTTTTTTTTAGTTAGTTTTATAGGACCTTTTACCTCGTCATAATTCCAATGTTGCCACTCCATCTGATTCAATAGGACTTGACTCAATTCAACCTATATTAACAAATGTGCAGGTTCTATCTGTGCCATGTACAACACAAGATAAAATTTAATGGATTAATGTGCAGTTGAGCAGGTGGTGGGTTGATGATATCATTTGCTGGTGAGGCAACGTAAAAATTGTGTACGTGACACACAATCCATCATGTAGGGCAGTATCGATTCATCAAATTACCATCAATGTATAAAATGTCACAGGGAAAAAGGTTCTATATAGTGAGTGGAATCTGTGGCAAAGATATGAGCCCTGGTGATACCAAAATGGCACAGTTTTGTATATAAAACAATTGTATAAAGACAATAACATAATACAGTCATACCATGTGTGGAGCAAGCACACTTCCTTTTCCTCTGTGTGAGCATGATTTGTCCGTCATGACATATTAGTCTTTCAGAAGAAAGTAATTATGATAAGATATTTTGTCTAACAGAAGACAATCGTTGTACCGGTCAAAATAAGCTCATCATTTTAGAGTGTTGAGTACGTAAGGATTTTTAAAACTAGCTGGCTGGCCTGTTATACAAAAGTTTGATATGAATGTTATGCCAAAGGAGGAAAATTTCAGACTGAGAGCTTCCTAAGAATTTAAAGTCTAATGCTACAAATGGGTTTGGTTTCCCCTTTTGGGGAAAAACGTAAAGTTGGGGGACCGATCATTCCATTATGTTTAGACTTCAAAATGGAAGATATCAACCAAATATCATCTGCAGTAAAAATTGTGAGCACAGCCGTTGATAGTAGAAGCAAAAAAATTGTAATAAATTGGCCCATAGGGCCGTGTGTGGTGTTAATAATTGTGTATGCCACACTTGTGAAGGGGGTTATTAGTTCATAAAACAAAAGTATGGATTTAGACGATGTAATGATACAACCCAAGGACTTATGGGACAAATTTTTAAATTGAAGCTGGAGAAACTGGCGAGCATCAACTTAGATAAAAGACGAAAAATACACGGTCTCGAAACCCGGTCCTCTCGATAATAAAATCAAAAGGAACCATTTCGGTGTCTAATTTTCACTGGGGTAATCGGTTAATGATAACAAAATATGAACTTGTCTCTGATACCAAAGTGTCCATTTTGATGGAGGTAGTAAAGTGGGGAACGAGGTTGTCGATTGGGTTCACCACCTAACATTCTGTGAGTTATATTTCCCCCCTCAATTTGATTGGTATTCATTATGCTGGAGTCTGTGGACAAGTGCAAATTGAAGCAACAAAGCAAGTTTATTTTGCCTTTTAAAAAATATTGTGGAGATCTGTGAACATATTAAAATAAAAGTGGGATTTCACAAGTGGGAAAGTCGGCTCAGCAAAGGTAAATAATTGAATAGATGTTTTCTACAGATAACCTTACCTGTGATGGATGAAAACCATTACAAAAACCTGTTGATCGTACTTGTACAAGGACGTTTGACTTCCAGCAATGCGTTGTATGTTAAAGGTGTCCGGACTGGTGTGTTTTTTTTATTGTTAGCAGTACCCATTTAGTGGCCATTTATAAACAGTACTCTTATTGACCCCTTTCCATTGCATGTGCAATGGTTCACAAGCAAGCTTGGGCTCATACAGTGGGAGGGATTGACAACAACTTAAGTTTTCTCCTGGGGTTTGCATGAGTGCAAACTCAGTTGGGAACCAGCAAAACGTAAATGCATTGCAATGATATGAACTGTGGCATAAAGTATTGACCCCTTTAACCTGGATTTTCTGCCTAGCATAGTTATAACACATAAACTCAGTGGCCGTTGAGGTGTTTCAGAAGCTGACTCAAAAATTACTGACCTAAGACTGGGTTTGTTTGAATTCATATAAATTCCGATATGGTCGGAAAAAGGATCATTTTGAAATTACTGTAAAAAAAAGAACCAAACGGAAAAATGTTACCTCTTGTTGCCTTTAAGACCTATAGGTTAATGATGACAACAGAATACAAAGATTACCATCTCACTACAAGACCAGACCCAGTAAGAAATCTGGTCTTACAATTGAATCACCTTCAGATAGCATCACTTGCATTGCAGCTTGCACGGCCATAATTCTGTGTAGCAACACAAACGTACCCACACAGAATGTCCAAAAAACTATACAATCAAAGATTAATTTTTTTTGGCCAAAATTAAAGTTCATCTCAACTGCAATTTTACTGATTCTTTTTAGGAGTGTTCCAGTTTTATGAGATTTTAGTTGGTGTAATTTAGGGGTCTGGTTCAGGAGTTAGGCTAATTATCTGAGACCGTTGAAAACCTGTGGGCCAGTTTCGGCTATCGGCTATCAACAAAGTTTCAAATTGAAAATCACCTTCAAGACATTCCTTATTGGAAAATTAAATAAAAAGTTTTTTATTTTTTTTATTTTTTTTATGTTGTTTTGTTATTTTATTAATTTAAAAACTTTATAATGTCGCAATTACTAATAAATACACGTGGCATTGGGAAATTAAATTCCAGACAGTCTTGTAGTCTCAGCTTACTCCAGGTTTCAGCAGAAGGTAGAACCATAAAAACACCCTTGTTGAAAGCAAACTGAGAGCTTTGAACACAACCATCCTTTCCTTTATTGCTCTTTGTTGAACACTGCTTTTTTCATCATATTCCTCCCTGGCATCTTGGAGGCAGTGGGGAATAGGGGAAGCGTAAATTGCCACTTCACATTAGAGCGTTGTCTATCCCTCAACAGACTTGTAGACTGTTAACATTAGTTTCAGCAGTCAAATTTCCTGGAATTTCATGATTATTGTCCCCTGAGAGTGAGTCCCTCATTTCACCCACAACATAATAATTTCTGGTGCTTTCACTGAAAAATATTTATTAGTTCAATGCATGATAATACATTCACTCTGATCTGTACAATATTCTTTTGTTTGAAAAGGGTTTAATCCCAAAATGATGGTACATGCCTGATGCCTTTAGTTTCTTGAACCTTCAGGTGAAACTGGCCCAAGTGGTATTTTATCCTTTGTGTTCAACTGACAATATCTCCGCTTAGGGTCCATCAAATTGGATGGAATAAAAGCTAGGATTTAGCTTAGGATCTTGTCTAATAAATAAAGTCAAAATATCTGGCAAAATGTACAGTTTATATTTTTTATAATTTTTAGTTTGATTGTATAGTTTTTATTGGGGACAGTCTATATGTGGAGGTGCTAGAGTGGTAGGTACTTCATATGTATCCAATGCAGATGAGATGATCGCCTGCATTATGTACTAAAGGCCACAGTTCATAACTACTATACTTCATAAACTTCGAAGTACAAAGTAAATTAATCGATGCGCTGTGCAGCATTATTGCGCCTTACTACAAAAGGTGCTTATACACTCTTAGGCGCAGTCTAAATTGCGCGCGTTGAAGACACAGTGCATGATGCACGAGCAAAACAAATCTCTTACACTGATACACAAAATACTCGTCATATAAGCCAACAAATACCAGGCATTCCTTGTGAGCCTAGTGTGGGAGTGTATTCATTACTTTGTACTTCAAGGTTTACAGAGTATGGGCATCACCCTTTGCTGTGTGCCCATTAGTGTGTGCTTTAGCCATGGGGGATGTTACATGGGAGCAAGTGTCCATAGTAGATACAAGTCAGCCAGGGGTCAGGGGTGTTTTGAATCAATCCCATCATGCATTGCAATGTGCCTATACTGTACTGTACTAGACACGTCAGTACTTAGGGATAAAAAGTGTTACAAACGTTTAATAACCACAAGACATTTCATGATCATGCTAAAAATACCCCAAGTACTGATGTTTTGTGTGCTAAAATGAGTACAAGAGTCAGAGTTTTTATATGTTAAGAATAGGATTTTGTCTGATCACATGACTCTATTGAGGCGAAATTTCCCAAAACTGGTGCATTGTGGGATTGACTCAATCCACCCTCTGGCCAGGGGTATATATCAGCCAGGAGTATATGCAAATTTTACTTGTAGTTTTAATGTGTCCGACACAATAGGAGGACCCTGATAGAAGTGGTTAAAACATTTGAATTTCTCAAGTGTTTATCCCCAGTCTGAACAGCACCCTCATAATTTTTTTGTCATACTTCAAACCAAGACTTCAAAAACCTACTCAAATACATGTGTCTAGATTTACTTGGTACAAGGCCAAGAAAATTTTTCCTCCAGGCAATTTTTGAGCTTTGGTAGTTGGGATTTGACATTTCTTTTGTTAAAAACAGTCTGGATTTGCCCACATTCTGAAGAAGTTGGTTGGTAAACAAACATATAATACCTCCATATAGCCAAATAATATCAAACAAATGCTACACTAAGTTGAAGGTGGTCAATTGGTGGTCATTGTCATGTTGTCAAATCTATGTGAATGCCTTCAATTTCTCTAATCCCCTCCCACCCATAGTCCCTGCAATATATGTTTATACAAGCAGTTTCAGCTATTAAGTCTGATTGCAATTCAAACCACTCATTGTGATGAAAGGCCATGATAACTTGGCAAGTGTACTACATTAACATTCTCATAATTATGAGCAAATTTGCATATTTAGGTCCGAAGGTTTACTTGATTCACAAACTTTTGCATTGAGCACTGTGCTGGCATTGGCAAAATGTTTGCATCAAATTTGTATCTTCGTAATTATAATAAGCTAATTTGCTTATTTTGTTCCAAAGTTTATAATTAATCTTTGAATTAAGGCACCAATTGACTTCAAACTTGATAGAATGATAGGTTGTATTCTGCACTACAGCTATAATCTGCATTATTCATAATTATGAAAATAACCAATTTGCATATTTTGTTCCAATTGTTAGTATAACAAATCGGTACAACTTGTGAATGATAGGCCATGGTCAAATCTACCACTACATTATATCAGCACATAATCAAAAAAAGGCGTTCACATTTCCATGCAGCAATCTTTAATCAATTTATTTTCAAACAAAACAATTCTGATCGTAAATTTGGTGAACACATATTAGTGAGCGCATATTTAACCATCGCTTGATGTTAGAGATTGATTGCATGTCATGGGGCCATATGGGTCAGACTATGCAAAACAAATACCAACCAACCGTAGTAGCTGCTTTATTGTACTGACCAAATAGTAGAAAATTATCAACCTCTTTCTCCATTTCATTGTACTGCAAACACCTCAAATCTGTCAAAATGGGCACTCCTAAAGAACCATTAGTGGCAATTTGCTTCAGGAATACTAAATTCACTGCTTAAAGGGCTTGTTCCAATCGTCCTTGGGACCCCCCCTGCTTTACCACCACAAACCACCCGAAGATCAAGGTTGGTACAGATGAAAGGCCGTATTTTTCTCATTGTCTCCTAAAATTTTCATCAACTTTCAAATGCCTTTCTGTTCTCAAGATATAGATAAAAAACTAATGGTTAAGAGCACTATCATGATTTGCTAATCGGAAAATCAAACCATCATCAAAATCGAATTTTTGCATTTTGCCACAAGATCGGTATCCCAACATAACCCTACACGGGCAAGACCAAAAATCAACTAATAAGGACAAAATTGGATAGTTTGGTCATTACTGTCCGTACGGAACACTTATTATTACCGTAAATTGAATTGAGGTTCCATATCGTTGAACACTGCCGTTTCCTTCATTTTCTCTCATTTTTTCAGGTGGAAAAATAACTTAAGAGAATTACTACGACTTATCGCTTCACTTAAGCCATTGCTTTCTTCAAATTCAAATATTTTGACTCTTTTGGGTAGCTCACTGATAGTGTCTTTACCATCAATAATTAGCACTTTAGGGAATAGGGTGTTGCACTATGCATTAATCGCCGCGTCTAGCATCAAAACTACAAGTTTGTTTCCCACGAAAATTGGTGGTGAGTGTATAAGCAAGTGTCAGGCTCTCACACCAAGTAGATAACACGATCGACAAAAATTGGAAAGCACCTTAACAGCGGCTTGATATTTTTAAGGTATTCTGACATACCACCATAAGTTCTAGAAAATGATGGCCAATCATGAAACAATGCAAAAAATGGTCAATTTTTTTTCAACTTGGCTTTTAGTATCCTAGACGCCTTGTTAAGATGGACTATGATCTGTGCTACAGGACATTTATAAAAAATCACTTTCCGGTATCTGAGTTTTTGTTTAAAAAGTGTACTGATTTTGGTACTACTCAATAATCTGTTAGCTATATAGGGTGCGAAACTTTATATGCGTAAAATAAACAACTGTAAATCATTTTCATATCCCACCATTGTATGAATGTATACTCCATCTATCTTCCTCGAGTCATGATGTCATAGTATTATGCAGTGATCGCAGCAAGAAAATGCGGGCTTTAATTCAAAGCACTGGCATTATAGGCGGTGTGAAAATGCACATTCAAAACATCTGTTTTAACGCGCTGATGTCACTGACTCGAGGAAGATAGATGGAGTATAGTAGCTGATTTCCAACTGGCTTCCAATAGAATATATAGTACAGAAAGACATGAGAATCTTGCTGCACAAGCTTGGTTTAAAGGCGTGTGTTCTGATTGTATTATAAGACTTCCTGATTTACCCAGAAGTTGCTTCAATTTCTACACCATTTGAAAATTTGTACTTTTTTCCTTGTTCTGTTAGATATCAAGCAAAAACTGCTGTTTTTATGGTTAACCCTAAATTAAATCTTCAAGACTGCAGTATATTTTATCATGTCTATCATCAACACTACAAGTTTGTTTCCCACAAAACTTGGTTGTAGATGCAAGTGACTCTTGGATCAAGCAGAGAACACTACCCTGAAATCGGAGCAGGCACTTTTAAAGTGGTCGTAAAACAAACTCTTAAAAGAAATGTTTAATATGATGCGAGATCATGATTATTCAGGGAGAAAAATTATACAGAAAATATGGGGTTACTGTTTCTATACATGTGTGTGAATTTCTTGAAAATTGTAGAAACAATTGTTTAAATAATGCCTAGAAAAATACTTTTGTTCAACATAAAAAATCATATCACTGGAGGTCTAGTGTGACACCTTCAAATACTCTACAAGAAATTTATTTTGAAAATCCTGGATACCTATGGTAACAAAAGATAAGCTGTAGGTGTCTGTTTTTTGTTGTTTAAATGTAGTCGTCTTTTGTCTGGCTCTTTATGTATCATTTTTTGCACCAATGCTTAAGATACTGGATAAGCAATATTAAGTGTAGATTTCTTTGTTATAGAGACACAAGCGAGTAACCACCCTTGGGCAAATTGGCATTTTTTTCTCCTTCACGGGCATTTCTCAAACTTCTGCCACATTTGTAATAATATGTTAAGTGTATATGTCACTGTGTGTACAAACTTCAACTTGAATAAATTTGTTGCATGCAAAGTACTATATCTTTATGCACTGCCCATAATACCATTGTTTGGCCTAGAACAAACCTAACTTTTTCTTTCCTGAAAACACTAGAATGTCAAATTAAATTCTTTAGCAGTATGTTTGCTTATTTTAATATTGATTAATCTGATTTTGACATTGAATGCCAATCACATTAGATAAATTGGTGCAGTTCACCCATGTGTGACCTTTGACGTGAGCATTGTTCTGTGCTCAGGTCAACAGTCCTTTTGACCAAATTTGGTTCTTGGGCATTTCTAAGCAAACTGACCTCTAGATGACCTTTGACCTGCGGGGTCACTTATATTGTTATATTGGCTGCAGTATTATACAGTCAATTAAGATCATAATAATGACAAAAAGAAAATGTTGTATTGTCAGAACAGACATAACCTGAATTCTCCCTGTCCACATTTAAAAAAAAATTATTCATGGCAATGTGCAATGGTATTAACTCTCCTGAAAGATTCAAAACATTTGGATACTAAGTCATACTGTGCATACCTTTCAAAATCATCAGCATTCATAAATGGAACAATGCTAAAAAATACCAACCCTATTTTGTCCATCCTGTTATGCCAATACAGCATTTTTATGTATTCTGCTTGCTGATGGACACATGGGAATTAACTAGGTAGTAGTCAGCGAGTGAGGTAAAATGCTAACCTTGTGCTCACTGGACTTGTGCTCTTGTACACATTAAGCGATTAACTTTATACTTGGTATAGTGATCAAACTTGGGCATACTCATGTTTCATGGCCCACTATTTTCCCTCCACAACATTACAATGGAATAAAAGTATACTTTTGAATGTGAATATTTTGGCTGGGGAAAAAGTGACCTAATAACACTACCACTATATTGCTATTGACATGATTTATCATTTTACTTTATTTGCATATTCAATTCATTGTGATGAGTTATTTGCATACTTTTCAAAGGCATGAATTTCCATCTGCGCTTCAGTGCATTGACCAATAGAGTTCATACTTCTAGTATGGAAGGAAACCGAAAGCCCAAACATCTGACAATATCAAGGTTCATTTGCATATTCACAACCTAGGTGAAAGGTCATCCAAAGTCATTTTTCATGTTTGTCTGATTCAGCTGAAAGTTAGTGAAAATAATCAGTCACATGTGTAAAACTTAAAATGAGGTCATATTTGCATGTTTATGTCCCCATTATGCAAACCATGATGGCAGACAACATAAATTCTGGGGAATGCTGTAATTGATTTTGGGAGCATGACAAGATAGTGGTTCAAAAACATGTCATCAATACAATTTAGTGCAAAATTAAATGAGTACTTGTCACCATCGACCTTGTGCAAAGACTGCAGTACTCGGTCATTTTGCAATAAATGAGGTGTCAATATTACCTTAATGAAGTGTCTTCAAATATCAATTACAATGGATCGTTTTAAAGATGCGTGTATTAATAACAGCTGAGTTCGTTTTTGTAAGGTCTTTATTTTGAGTGACTGCCAACACAACCAAATTATAAAAGTTGAAATCTCAAAATAGACCCTATCAAGTAAGATGACTGTACTAGCTTTGATGTAATTTTCCTAATGTGATTGGCATCCCATGTCTGGTTATTAAAGGGGCATTTCGTGATCCACAGCCTCGTCCCCCCGACTTACCTAAAAAATGTTGAGATTTTTATATCATCTGAACCGTTAGCCTTAGTAATCCACGTGTGCTCAATCTTACGTGCAGATTCGGTCGCATCTGTAAGAAATTCAAAATTTTCAAATTACAGCACAGTAGTCTATGGGACCGTGGGAAACAAGCAATTGCTCATAACACAAAACCGCAAGATTGGGATCAGCTCAAATTTTGAGAATAAGATTTTCTCAAGGATATCTAGTGATCTATGAATAAAACAGAAGGTGCTGAAATCACGAAATGCACCTTTAATTCAATATGACAGTTGGACAAAGCACATGGGGCTGCATTACTGTGGTGTTATTTTTGCCAGTTTTTTTTTTTTCATTCAAAAATGGACTAGTAAAAGCAAAAATAACTTGCAAAAATATATTTTATGTATTAGAATTGTATTATACTTGACAAAGATTTTGCAAAATAAGCAACTCGCACAACTTCCAGAACTAGAAAATCCTAACAAATTATGTGTTGCAAATATTACAGCGTATACAGTATCCAAGCCATTTTTTCCTGAATTGAGATAGTGACTGGTATTGACTATCATCAAGCAAGAAGCTTGAGGATATCGCTTAGGGTGATTACATAGTGTCATTGTCCATGCACTTGCCGCACGTGTACGACGCTTGCATTTTTTCACTCCAATGTCAATTTACTGAGAAGGTATGGAATACCTGCTTGCTTTGCAAAGTCATCACCCTTGAAAATGCTCTTGAAAAGTGAAGTTCTGCTATTGGAAAGGTCAAACACTTACATTTTATATAATGAAATGCTTCATTATTAATCATTAAAGGTCAGTATTAATTGAACCGGTCAATCGGCTCCCCATTTTCTTTTATGATGGTTTGTACCTTTTGGTACTCCAGAATTGCATACATGAACCTGGCCCTTAGTTCAAGAATAAGCTTTCATTTTTCCCACAAATTTTTTGACTCTGCATAGAATGCAAAAATATCGATGTGAAAATTTATCCTGTGAAAAATAGCAACTTGTCAAGTTTCAGACAAAAAATTTAAAGCCGCAAAACTTTTCTCTGCTAAAGAAGGGGCTTATACATCCTTCAGTGACTGGTTACATCTGATAGAACAGATCGTATGAATTCAAGCAAAGTATTGTTAGCACTAGAATTTTGAGGCACTAAGAAAGTAGATATTGTTTAAATTATACTCTTATTCACAATTCTGAAAATCCTATTTTCAATTTTTTTTTGCCAAATTCTCTCGAGTTTCTGAGAAAATTGAGTGCTTGCGAATAAAAATTGGTTTAGATCTTTGCATCTCATAATCGCTGCAAGCGCACCACAAATTTATTTAGAACTGCAAAAATGCAAAAGCCGGCGACAGTATTACAGGTTCATATCATTTCAATTTTGTTTTGCATAAGGTCCATTCAGCAGTCCTAAAGCTGGTCTTCCTGGAATGCACTTTGACAAGTGTAATAAATTGAGAATGAACTTAAATCTGATCAGGAATAATGTTCACTAATGGATTATTCAGATTTTGAAATCTCCTTACAGGCAAAATTACAATTTACCACATTTAAATCGACATAAGTAGACTTTGGGTGTACTTTTTAGTGTTACATAATGATGAATTTACAAGTGTGATAAACAAGGGTCCACTGTATTTGTTTACAAAATATCCAACTTTTGAAAAAAACATGTTATTTTTTTTTTTTTTTTAAAGTTATCCAATCTTCCCAAAACATTGGAAATTGGTCCTCTCATGGAACTCTGGAATAAACGTACATACTAACAATTTGTTTATTTCAATTCTTTAAATAATAAATTTCCAGGCTAATTTGGATTATCTACCGATTAAGATACCATTATTTCCAAGGCAGTTTTTTCAGGCATAGTGAGCATATGCTTCTTTCTTGTCATTACAGAATCCATACATAAATGTTCATAATAATATGTATCGCAAAAGTTGACACCATTGTTTATTAGAAATGATGGTAAATTCCTTAAAAATAGTATTGGGATAACCCACCTACCTGAATACGCAGTGTTAAGGAATCATTTTTTTTTCCTGTCCTTTGTATCTCTCTAAAAAAAATGATGCTGAAGTTCAACAATATCCATAAAACAGACTTTCTGAACAATTCAGAACATAAGGTTGCATTATTAGTACAGTGCAATATACTTTCATCTTTGTCTTTTGTGTTTTTTGAATTTTAAAAAAAATATTCTTTTTCCGATATTCGCCGACGGAACTAGGATGATGTCATAGCTTTCCCGCACTATTGTTGCATGCGTATCTTGCAGCGCCAACTTTTAACGCTCGCCGTTTACAGCTGCACCTTCCCTATGGTTTGGAGAGACTGCGTGAATGCTATGACGTCACTCCTTAGTTTTGGCCGGACGAAGTATAACAACAAATGAGAGTATCCATATGGGCCATCGTGTCGGAGATCATTTGGTGTGAATGCAAGTTTATTAAAGTGTGGTTATTTGATTGGCACACGTCTGTTCAATTTCATCTTGCAGTATTGTGGTAGAGGTCCCCTAGATCATTAAGGGAAGTAGTGAAGCACATTTAACTCGTTATTTCTGTGGTTTTTGGTTGAACTATTTTTATAGCTTGTTTCCAAGACCATGCAACAGTTCGAATTTTATTATTTGATTCATGTTTTTGCTTCAAATTAATATCAAGAAATAGTGTTTGGTCACTATGTTGGAAACAAAACAACAAGACTTTGTTTAATACATATATGCCATATACACCTGCTGAAGAAACCCACAGACGGTTAACTTCCAACTTTGCTCGTGGCGTGTACGGATTATTTGCACTCTGCGTTGCCTTCTTGCCAATGAAAAGATTGTGATTGCAGCTGCACTGAACGTTGACGGCATTTACCGGTTGTGGCTTTGTCCGCAAAATGAACTATAATTTGCAATATTTTTTTACCAAATGTTTTTGTTTTCCTGCCACTCGACGTAAAAAGTCAAGTTGAACTTTTCTGGAAGTTGGCAAAAGGTTTTCAGCAACATTGGCTGGGAAACATGTTCAATAATATCTTCCTAATTTTTGTGATACTGTACAATGTCAATATTTTTGAATGATGCCAAACTGTATTGGCACCAGAGAGACAAGGTATACATGGAGGATGATATAAGAAGTTTACATGTACCTATGTTGTGTAAAAAATTAATTTTTTATTTTTTTCAGTTTTTTAATTTTTTGTTTTTTATTATAATACTATAAATAAAATTAACCAAAGGATCAAATTTGATCTTGCCTATTTTTTTAAGTGTGAGTTTTTACAATCTATCATACAGTTGGTTTTGAGGCTCTACGTCCCGGCCCTTTAGCAATCAATGGTTCCTGCGGTCCGTGAAGTACGTATCCTGTATTCCTAAAATGGAAAAAAAGTTAGGCCCGTAAATTGAAACCAGTGTTTGAAAATACTCAAGACTTGAAAAATACCGAAAGGCCTTGTGGACACTTTGAAAAATGGATATGACCGTAGCGATTGCGTGTTCACTTTTCGTATCTGCGATCACCGAATTCCGCACCGCCCATAAAAATAAATATTCTCTGCTGGGTTCTATAGGTTCAGACCCAATTACTATACAAGTTAAAACAAAAAGTAACGGAACCCGTTGATGCTAAAACCCGTAGATATTTTGAGATTTAGTTTCATTCACCACAACTTCTCTGTGAGGGACTGATAACGTTCTCTCTTGCAGTCCCGATTTAGATAACATCTTTTGTAGACACGCTACGAAAAGATGGACTACAAAAGATAAAACATCTTTTCGTAGTCTGTAACAAGCAGACTACACAGCTACAACAAAACACCGTTGAATACTTTTCCGGGCTGCCGTAACCAATGGTTATGATGGTGAATGTGTTTTTTTCGAACACTATTTGTAGGACTTAGTGTTTGGGCATCATTTTTCATCATATTTGATGGCAAAGTAAATTGGTATGTTAATCAGAACATAGGATAGAGTGGGTTCGGGAACGCATGATATAGGGATGCTTAACCTAATTACATTTCAGGATTGTCAATGTTTTGTTGATTTTCTAAAACTTAACATTAAAGGAGAACCCCCGCGAACGGAATAATATTATCAAATATGCTCTATCTATAAATAATTGACCACATATCGATTGATTTCATATTCATCGAAAAACAGAATTATATAACCATAGCAATGAATTAAACCATCTAGTCTGACCATGCGCTAAGGGTTTAAATTTCGCACTAGTGTATAACATGCTATGCGATACAAAACAAACGGGATTTTAAAAAAGCAATCACTTTATTTATTCACGGAACACATGAGACAACAAAGTTGTTTTTCACTGAGCCGGAGGCAAATATATATATACAGTATATAAACATACATGGGTTAAACCAAGTACATGGAAAACTGGGGGCACTGGTGTAACCTTGGAGTCAATGTACAATGTACTATGGTAAGTACATCGTCTTGGTAAGAACATATTGGTAGAAAGATAAGCGTCTAAGGCCACGAATGTAGGTAAATTGCAAAATATTTTATAATTTTAGATTAAAAAATATTTAGAAAGAAGTATCTCTGTAAGAATTCAATAATCTAATATAATGTTCCATTCAATTGCACCAGAAGGTAAGAATCAATAAGCATAGCCATTTTTATAATCATTCGTGGTTTAGATGATGGAATATTGTATTTACTTCATGCGAAAAACTGGCTGAAGACAAGGCTAATTGTTATATTGAATGAAAAATATCATTAAGACAGAATGGTGCAAGTTTATTAAGAACTGTATATGTTAAGATATTGCAGTTAAAAACTTTGCCTATTTGCAAGTGGAAGCCAATTAAGTTTATTAAGAACATCAGCACTGGGTGTTTCCCATGTTCACCACAAGTAATGCGAGCTGCCCTATTTTGAATTGTTTGGAGATATTTGCAATTTCCCAAAACTATGTTACAATAATTCAAGATGGGGTAGCACAATGGCATTGTAAACGTTTTTAAGAATGTTACATGGCTGGCAATATCGGTTTACTTTCTTTCAGGAGGCCTTCTTACGTATATGCTCAATATTCGCATCCAAGTTTAATTTTGCATCTATATGACACCAAGATATACATTTGTTTACTTTGGTTACATTAACATATTATATGAATTATACCTGTACTAAAGTCCTTGTGTTTAGACCTATGATTAAATTCAGATTTATTAACTTTTAAATTAAAGTGGGGAAGGGGGACAATAGAGGGGGCTAATGCGGGTAGAATGAAGGGGAAATTGGGCGGTTTTTGGATTTTAACCAGTTTGTGAAGAAATCAATATCCTTATTTATACATTCAAGTATGTCATCAAGAGAGTTTGATGCTGTAATAAAGCTGTTATCATCAGCAGACATATTAACTTAACTGGGAAACAGCATTGGGTAAATCATTATATAAATTAAGAAACCGAGAGGCCCATCTATTGAGCCTTGTGACATACCGCATAAAGTATTTTTGACATCGGATGATATACCATCAATACATGTGAATTGAGTACGATTACTAAGATCCATTTAAACCAATTAATTCATATTTACTAACACCATATAATTTAAGTTTATTTAAGAGAATTTCATGATTACAGTGTCGAAGCTTTCTTGAGATCTAGCATACAAAGAACGATAATTGTTTACCCTCATCAATGGCATTATACACCCATTTTCAGTAACCTTAATTAGTGCAGTTGCGGTTGAAATATGATGGACGAAAGCCTGACTGATTTTATAATTAAATGTTATCATGAGGTATTTGTATAATTTGGTCAAATACGCCCTTTCAACTAACTTTAGAATAACAGAAATTGATAGGGCCCTAATAATTGCCTGGATCTGCAAGGTCTCCTGTATTAAAACCTGGGATTACACGGGCCCTTTTCCAACTGTTTTGAATGTGCAACGGGTTACAGAGTGATAACCAAGATGTTACAATATGTGTGATAACTGGTGCACTATTTTTAAGAGTTCTGGAAAGGATGTTGTCACATCCTGTAGCCTTATTATTCGGTAATTGAAGATAAATATTTAAACACATAATCACAGATAACATGTAAAATTAAATGTCTGATTAGTATACATATCAGCAGGAACATAATTACAAATATCAGTTGAAGGCATGTCCATTTTAGCTGCTAGTTTAGGCCCACTTGAACAAAATAGAGTTTAGTGCATTGGCATATCTTTAGATTATTTACAGGTCCATCATCTTGTTCAGGACAGTGCTAATTGAAGTTTAGGTGAGAAGGATAAACATTTCTACGTTTGCTCCCAGGTTTTCTTAATATTTTTATTTTCAGCATACCTTTATTTATAAAATCTTTTATTTACTTTTGGGCGAATTAAGCCAATTACCTTTATTTCTAGGCAGCACGGAATTCCCTTCCACTGAATAGATCTTACCTGATTTACTAGCTGAATAATTTAAGTTTTTGTCCCTAGCACGCAATATTGTTTAAACAATATTAGCATTTAACCAAGGGTGCTACTTCTTCCGAGCACGCTGCTTTTTATAGGAGCATGTTTTTGATAACATCCACAAAAAATTGTATAAGAGTTTCTCTTCTAATTGTTTGAAAATGTGAACGAATGTCAATTTTTCCACCCTATATCCAGTATAGGCTCGCATATGACACTAAGGCTATGGTTCCGATGCCAAAAAACATTTATTATTGGGGGGGGGGGGGGGTGAGGCGGTGGATCATCTAATGCCCCTTCTAATAGTGAATGATCAATCAAGTTTCAGGTTTACTCTAACACGGGAGATCTTAACGGGAATAACAATACACAAATTTTGCTAACTGTTATAAAGCGGTACTACAAGTCCAGCAGGAATGGCCAAACTTTAAAGGTTGGAATTTGATTGAGGAGGCTTTTAGGGCTGAAATGTTGACTAATTTGTGGACTCGCTCTGAAACTAAATTGTTGGCCAAAGTAGGAAAACATTCTGTGTTACAGACCTTGTAACCTGTAATACTTATGGAGAGATAATTACCAGGTACTATTCAGCTTAGGGGACCAACTCTGAGTATCACCCCCGCTCCCATCCCACAACTTTTTAAAACCAGTCTTTGACCAGACTAGGGAGATGGAGCTTAAAGGATTTAATTGGTAATAAGACTCTATCGGCACATATATAATGAATATCCCTAAATATGACGGCCAGATGGTTTGCAGGGTCATTGGAGTATTCTTCGCGCAAGAAAAACATTTTCCGTTTAACTGTCGAAGCAGTAGACGATTTAGGAAGCCGCCACGTTGATTTTTTACCTATCGTTTTGCCACACAGCCTGTTTAGTCTTCACACGCATTGCAAGATGATCCGTGGTTAGTCAAGTTCTGGCCTGTATGCAAGACTGTCGCGTTTAGATTTTAACATTGGAATTAAAAACACCGCTTTTAATTAACGTTTTCCTTTAAAATATTCAATTTTATCAAAAATGTATACTTTGTGCCTAATTTTTATAAAAAAAGCCTGGGATTCTTGAGACATATAGAGTTTTTACATAAAATTAGGAAACTCTACATCATACAAAGAAGCGCTACTCGGTACATTGAAACGTCCGTAAATTGCTGAACCGCGCATTAGTGGGTTTCGAACACTGATTTCTCTATACAATGTCGTGGAACCTGTGTACGTAAAAAAATTGAAAGCACTGATGGCCATATGGTCATCCAAAAACGAGCCCAAGAGGTGGTTAAGAGCCTGGTCTTATACAAAACATTGTTCCCATGAAATGTGGATAAGCGCTAACAACTACAGAATCAGCCAATTCAGTGAGCTCATTGATTTGCGCGTATGGGATGCATGTCTCTAAAACGTGCATTCGGGATACAACTTCTGTTAACAGGTGTCACTGGAATGGTATTGTGTTCGGGAGAACGATCCGCGCCCGTGCTCCATTCATCTAATTACATAACTGTTGATGAGCCACTCCATTTTATGAAGATCACTGGTTACAGTGCGACTGCGGTAAAACTAAATATTACGCTACCCCTTTTCAAATGTCCACGTTTTCATGGATTGTTAGTGTTTAGGCCAACTAAACCTTTGTTAATCACAAAAGGGTATCTAAAACAACCCCTCTTAACATTTTTTCTCATATACTGAATGAGTTTTTTTCAATAAAAAATTCAAACGAAAACTTCGCTCCTATCCTTTGTTCTCAACGAAGTTCAAAGGAGAGGCTTGTGGCAATCTTGCACGTGATATATGCGCTTATGGTATATTTTAGCTGGCTTCTGTTTTTCGTTAATTGCAATGCGCGTTGTAAATATACCACAGGGAATAACATGGTAGCTTCCATGATCGTTGTACAGTTGTGTATATTGGTCTAATAAATCTGGATTTTTTCGCAAGGAATACTCCAATGCCATGAAAACCATCTGGTACTTTTTATTAGGGATATTTTCATTATATATGTTTCCGATAGATTTTACCAAAAAATCGCTTTAAACAATGATTTTCCCAAATTGGGCTACTACTTTTTTGGAGTGGGCCATTTATATATTTGATCGCAATTACTTGTGGCCTTTTCCTGACAAATCTATGTAAATATGGACCTAGACCGTCATGACTTGGTACTCTTTTGAGCAATATTGATTGAAAAAATACAGTCCAAATAATAACTAATAATAAATCCTAGCACTCCCAGAGATAGGGCTATCATGACCTTTTTCGTGCTTCAATTAAGCTTTAACACAACTGCCATGACTGAGCATGCTCGATGCTCTACCATAGCCCGAGTTGCTCTGGCGTTTTTCCGCTACGATAGCCGCTACGATCTCCTCTCCCTAAGTACGGACGACGTGCAACGCTACGTGAACGAGCTTAGCTCTACCCAACCCCGGGCCTCCATTATGACAAGTCTTCGGCTTCTTGGCCCCGCGCCCGTTCACGTAGCGATAGCGTTGTTCGTCGTCCGTACCTCGAAGCAGACTCGATCTTCCTCGAAGCGGGCTAGTACGTTCCCTGAGCAATATTCCGGCCACCTGACAAATTTAACACATGTTTTTACGCAGCTGTTAGAAAGAGACTTTACTTTAGAAGGGCTGGTAGAGGTGCAAAGAATACGTCCAAACGCTACAGCAAAGCAGAGACCCCCAGAGACCGAGGGGGGGGGGGTGGCACTGACCCCACGCAGCGGCGGGTATAATCGCAGGGGTGTTAATTCATTAATCATAATCAAAATAATCGTACTCGCGCGTAGCGGAAAACGCCGGGGAAACGCTTGAGCAACCTCGGGCTAATGCAGGGCTGCTTGCTGTGCGGTATTGATTTCGTTTACGGAGAAGAAAAATAAAAATATTGGCTATTTTCCTTGTTACTTTCGATCAAGTGTACACTCGAATCGAGAGACATTCCCCTGTAACACTCCTATTATCCCCCCCGCCTATCCCGCACGTGCAGGCTTGCAGCCTGATTTGTTTATGGTTTACCTTGTGATTGCGCAATTTTTGATCGCGCCATCGCGCTTAGCTAATGCACGATCTCTATAACATCACAATCGATGGCGCCTGTAGGATTTTGTTCAGTTATGCTTCGGGTTTATATAATCAAAACCCCTTTGAAAGTTGGTCTTGCTATTGCATTATAGCTGAAGAAAATAACATATCATATATTGTGAAGGAAGCATCAAAGAAATATATTTATTGTGTGATATTGCAGTCCAATCACATATAATCTATTTCTTTCCTTCTATCACCAAGTAGTCGAGGGGGGGGTGGCCGAGCGGTAAGGCGACAGACTCGAATCTGTTGGGTCTCCCCGCGCAGGTTCGATCCCTGCCGACTACGCCATATTATTTTTTCGTTCTTGGTAATTTTCCTTTCAGAGTGTCCTTATGCACATACGAATATGTCCACATTCTGGTTGTTCCTTTCACCTAGAATTCTTTGATTTTTTCCTCATAAATCTTCATACAACTCAATTAATAGACCAAACATGCCAGCCCCACATACCCATGAAACCATTGTAATTTGTATTGTAGCTATTGAAGAAGGGAATATAATACACCTTTTTAAGCTTTTTTAGTTTAGCTTAGTTTCTGTATTGGAGCGCGAATCAGACTTGATGTGGCAAATATTTCATTATTTTGCGCAATAATTATTTTTCTTAAAAACTTGAAAATAAAAACAAATTTTCAGTTGCTCAAAATATTCAAGCATCCCTTCATGTTCATTTTAAGCAGTTCCCTTAGGAGGGGTGTCACAGTATACCATAAATAATGAATTTCCCCCAGATTTTTGTGCCACTTGTCACCATACTCGGGGCAAACTTAAAAAATAAACCTAAAACCTGCAAATACAGCTATTTTGTTAGTTAGGCACTTGTAAACTTTGTTTCATAGAATAATATAAGGGTATAGCAGGGGTGGCGCCAGGGGGGTGGCAGGGAGGGGTGGCCGCTCCCCCCCTGAGAGTTTCAAAATTTAGGAAAATCAGGGGTTTTAAGCAATAAATTGCATAAAAATTAGGGTTTTTAACCTATATGAGTTAATTTTGTACAACTGTTTCGCCCCCCCTATGATGTTTCGCCCCTCCTATGATTTTACCCTGGCGCCGCCCCTGGGGTAGGCCTATAGTGGTGTATTCAACATGTTTTTAGATGTAATAATGAAATGCAAGTAAATGAAATCAGCTCAAATCTCCAACAGGAAACTAATCAACTTCCATTGGCCTTATGCATATTTCACAGCAGTGGCATATTTGGGTCTGCCGAGTTGCCTCCTTGTTAGAGTTTGTAGTACTGGGTCATGAAAAGTTATAAAAGTCAAGACTCCAAGAAATGCTTGGGTGCTAAGCATAATTTGCATTTCCCCATTTGGATAGTCAGGAGCTGTCAGGGATACCAAAACGTGCAGGGCAACCGTAGTGGCACCAGCTTTAGTTTTTGGGGTGGGGAGGGAGATGGGGGAGCAAGCAAACATTATTGGGGGAAGATGGTGTATAGTGTCATTTGGGAGGGGCTTAGGCCTGGGCTCAGGGGCAAAAAATTGTCAAGCCCATTGCCATTTGAAAACTTTTTAATTTGAAAATTGATAAAGAAAAAGACACTTGCTTCACGTATGACACGTATGAGG
>JAMKCH010002747.1:0-49705 GCA_023653785.1 Ophioderma brevispina
ATAGTCATCGCGTTGTGCTGCTTCTCTATAGTTGCAATTTTTATAGTCTCTCAAGGGAGTCGTGATATCAGCATGTACACATTGCTTAAATTCCTCTATCAGTATCAATTGTCTCAAATTCTTAAAATCTTCTTCACATCCTTAGCAGTCAACCAACTATCGAGCAACTGTTCTTCAGTACGTGCAAATTATACATGTGTCTGGTTTGGTGTCTTTTTGGTACCACTGAACTCTGTCTATAAGAATCGGGTGAGACTCATTAGGCTTTTCGTATGGGCCTGTTTAACCGTATCGTAATCAGCCTGACTCAATAGCAAGGACCAGAGTACGCCTCACTGGCTTTGCCATCCGAGAACCACTCTGAAGTAACAAAGTCCAAATTGATTTTGGCACCCCCCCCACCTTTTAATTTTGTGGCAATTTGCTCGAAGTGCATGAATATTTATCACTTCACTTTCCTGAAAATTTGGGTACCAGACCTAATGTGACCGGTTACATCAAAACAAGACTCAGTAGAAGATTCACTCTTATCTTTGTGTTGCAACTCCTTAATTTCTTAGTTTCCATTTGCATTTCTATTCTTTCTGTCTAACCTCTGCCTGAATCTTTTGTGTTTCTATCTCTATTTGTACCTTTTCTGAGCTTGCATCTTTTCCTTTTCATTCTTGCCCTTTCTGTGGCCATTCTATTTTCATTTTCTCTAACTCCAATTCTTTATCTGCTTTTTTTTTTTTTTTTTTTTTTTTTTTAATAGGTAATTTATTTTTCAACTTTCAATGCAACACTTTCATCATCTTCCATGGGAACGATTTCTCTGCAAAAGATTGATCCACACTTCATCATCTACCCATGTTTGGATTATCATTGTTCTTGATAATTTGCTTTCTTATTACTGATTTACCAACTGCACTCAATTAAGTTTGAAATTGCCAAAAGATTATTTCCTCAATTGGTCAAAAACATCCCAGTCAGCTTTTCCCACAAATTTTAAAATTAAAATGCCCATTGTGATTCAGGATACGGTAGTACGCAATTTTGCAAAAGATTTTAAACAATAAAATTTGGACAAGAACAGAATTGTTCAAAACAATTTGTGCTACAAAAATTTCTATGAATTTCGTTTCCGGACAACGATCCCCCAATTTTTGTTACGAGACGTAATCAAGGTCAGAAAGTAACCTCCGTGGTTCATAAACAAAATTCACAATGGACTATTTATAAGAAGATTGGACTTGACCAAGATGTAAATTCAAAATGATGATTTTAATAAATGTGATTTTATAAATAAATTAAATATGATCTGAATTAATAACAAATACACAAGATTTTAACAATGCACAAAATTATTATGTTTTCTTACCTATTTACAGATACACTATGCACATACTCATTAAACTAAAAAGTTCAAAGTTCATGTTGGGTGCGCACCAGTCTCTTGTAGAATCAGGTCCACATATAAATCTTGGGCGACACCAATTGTGCGGGGTTACAGTTCAACTAGTTTCGCGAAATGCAAAAGTCCTTTGGTCTAGACTCGGCATTAATTTGTAACCCGTAGACGTGAAGAATCTACTGGAAGTATAACTCCAGTTGATGTATAACATTTGTCCATACAGGTACTCAGTGCATTAAAGCGGGAATGTCACTGGTACAGAAGAAAATCTGCTGGAATGTTAATGTTAACTTTGTTTTCCAAAGGCTACCAAATTTAGCAGCTCTGACAATTCTGACAAACTTTGACCAGAATTGTATAATAAAGAAAATCAAGATTTTTTTTATAAATCAAATGTTATGATAGTTCTCCACCTTCAGGTTGAGAGGTCTACACTCGGCGAAATCTATTGTAACTGGCAAAGAGAATAACTTGCACAGACTTTGTCCACAGCAAATTTTCCATGAGCAACAACAAAACAAGCGAAGAAAGTCGAAATTTTAATCGTCATCAGTTCGCTGAAACTGTTTAAAAGGAAGTCCACACTGTGCTTGAAGGGTTTTGACATAGCAATTAAACAAAGTCAGTGTTCATAAACAGGTGTGCAATCTGGCTTCCTATAGGTAAACAAAGAACCTCTATCCAGTCTTAGAACGGAGAAGATAAGGACCACTGGGCCCTATGGGCCTCTCTAAACTGCGAAAATATTCTGACTGTTCTCAGGACGTGCTCACAATCTAGTCCATTTAGAAACTAGGTCAATAAGATAAGTCATGCTTATGGCACAAACACATTGCAGAGTTTCATATATCCAGTTCTCCTCCACTATAATTTATATGATTAAATTTAACAGGATTTAATAATATAATACAGAAAAAGAATATAATTATCAGGAGTCTGTCCACACTGTTCATTTGTGTTTTTTGACCTTACCATAATAGTTTTAAATGGCTGGTGCTGGTATAACGAATCATCAAACACACTGTTTCATTCAATAAATTTTCATCAACCCCATCCTCGGGGAAAACCATTAAGACCAAAATGTCTTATAATCAAGGCGAACTCGTATTTAGACACGCGATGCGTAAATATTCCCCGCCGAAATGTTGCGATCACAACAGTTGATAAATCCACCACCACCTACCCCTTCCCCAATACATACCCCCCGCAACACTCACCCCTCCCCCACACCCCGCAAAACCCACGCCATCCCCAACCCCCCCAACTCCCCAACACCCCACCCATCATCCCCCAACACCCCCGCACCCTCCATTCCCCTCCCCCCTCCCCACCACACCACCTCAACACCCTCATCCCTCCGCACCATCCTGCAACACTTGACTCCCATCCCCTCCCCCCCACCCTCAACACTCCCCACCGGTCCCACCCCCTCCCCACCCCCTTCAACGCCCCCCCCCACCCTGTCCGGCCCAACCCCACCCCTCCATCCTTTCGACTCATCTCTCCACTCACCCCCCCTTCTCCCTCCCCCCCCCCCCCCTCCCCCCCCGGCCCTCGCCCCCACATAGCCACCCGCCCGCGGCGCTCCCCACCCCAACCCCCCCCTCCCCCACCCCCCCCCCTTGCCCCCTCTCGCCACCCCCCCCCCACCCTCCCCGCCCCGCGCTCCCGCCCCTCTCCCCTCGGGTGCTGTAGTCTTGTAGCGAAGGAATTTTGCCCTATCCTATATAACCGTTTTCAGAGAGATACAGTGCATTACGGCAATATTTAATTAGCTCATTTGCATACCTAAGCCGCATAATCACATCATCTAAAATCAGGAGTAGGCCGTCGCTAGACATTTTTGTCAGGGGGTGTAAAGTGACGAATTTATTGCTGTAGTAAGAGTCCTTGGAAGCGTAGTGAGCGAGTAAAACAATACAACAACGGCGCACGGTTCGGACCCACTTAAGCGCCGTTGAAAATTGTCCTAAGTAGATGCTCTTACAGACCATTTTTTTTTCTTGATCGTTTGAAACTACACACCCCGCAAGTGGCTTTGAACAACCGGGAGCAAACCGGAAAACACTGCCTGACGGTTGGGTTTAACAGGGGCCCCCGCGTTAGGGCCCCTGGCGGGGTGCAGGGGCAGAGCCACTGCCTGGGCCCAGGGGCGGATGAGCCCCCGGAAGCTCTTGGATTTAAGCTATTCAGAACCTTCAAAATGACCACTGTTTGAGGGGTACATATAGTAACCAAGTCCCCAAAGTAAAGACCGAGTAAAGACTGGTTTCTAACTTTGCTCACTGAGATGGGCAGTATGTAGACATGTATAAGCTTGTACTGCCAAAGAGAATTGCATATAGCGATAGCGAGCGCCAATGTCTTTAATGGGGGTGGTTCAGGACATAAGCCCTTCTGGGGTCCCAGGGGGCAAAGCCCCCCGAAGCTCTTCTTGGATTCAGCTATCAGAACCTCAAGATTACCACTTTTGAGGGGTAAATGGTAACCAATTCAAAGAAAGACTGGTTTCTAACTTTGTCACTGATACGTGCAGTATAAGCTTGTACCCGCCGACGCCGAAGGGGAACTATACACATTATAGCTGTTCCAATGTCTTTAACGGATCCAGTGCATGAGCAGAGTCCCTGCGAGTCCAGGGGGCGGAGCCCCCCTAGAAAAAAGCTCTTGGCTTTTAGCTATTAAGAAAGGTATTTTTGAAGGTTAATTATAGTAAATATTAATTCAATGACAAGCCAGTAGAACTATAGTTTATGTGCAGGGCTATGGAATCGATCCCTACCAAAATTTTTTGTTTTTCTTACCCTTGACCACTTCAGTCCCGACTGAAAATTCCCCCTTATGATGCTGGTTAGAAACCACACTTGGGGGAAATGGCCCATTGCTCCCCTCGTCGTGTTTTCTTTCTCCAATTGTATTTTATACACATTTTGAATCACAGTACTGTTTGGCACATTAACAATCATGGTTACCCGTTTGATAGGCTTGGAACAAAACTATTGGCTTGAGGCGAAGCCAAATATTTGTTGCTATTTGGATTATGTAAGTCTGGAGTTCAATCTCAAGCGTTCTGATGTCGTTTCATCCTCCTTTTGTTTCATTCTTACCTCCCCTTTCTCTCTTTCTTCTCTTCTCTTTCCTTTCCCTCTTTCTTTTCTTTCTTCCTCCTTTCCTTCTCTCATCTCTTCCCTTTTTTTTTTTTTTTCTTCTTCTCTCTTTGAGACCGCTGGGGGGGTGTTCCACACGCCCCCCCACACCCCCCCATGGCGACGGGCCTGAACTATAATTTGCTAATGTTGTATGTGTATATGTGTGTATCCGCAAAAGGCTCTGTCATTTCGATCCATATTCGTGGGGGGGGGGGGGGGGGGCGATTGCGCCAAATTCACACAACATATTGATGTTTTACCCGGCGGTGGTTAACCCTCTATTTTGGACGAAAACTCCGTTCAGAAAATGGCTGAAAAATCAACGAAAAATGTGCTCGGTTGCTATGATAAATTACCATTTGTTTGGTAAGAGTTACTAATCGGGGGGCGCGTATGCAAGGTGCGTTGCGACGGCGGTTACACAAAGACGCTAATGCAGTACGACGCCATTACCGACACTATCAGTGATTTGAAAAATATTTGAAATTTGTCAGGAATCGCTTCAAGTGAAGGATAAGTCTTGGATCTCATTAGTTACCTTTTTTTCAAAGCTGTAGAATGACAGAAAAGGAAGAAAACTGCAGTGTTCCAATACATTCTCCATTCGATTACGTGTTTAGTAAGCGTCCGTACGGACAGGAATGACCAAAATATCTCTATTCTGTCCTTATTGGTTGCTTCTGGTCTTATCATTTGCAAGGGTATGTTAGTATCTTATTCTTAATACATCAAAATCTGATTTTTGATGGATTTTTTTTTCGATTGCTGGATTTTCGTCAAATTCCTGATAGTGTCTTTAAAACCGCTCCTTAAAGTGGCGTGTTGCGACGGGCGTGTTACGCATGAGGCGATATACGCAGTACGCAATTAACAGGCGCCTTAGTGCAAACAATGTCAATAACACGTTTTTGCATGTACGACGAAAACTGGGAATAGTCTTGAGAAGAAAAAGATTAAATATATGGAAAAGAAAAAGATTACATAATATGGAAACGTTACGGGATTAAATATTGACGTTTTATTATTTAGAATATGGGGTATGACGGGAACTTTAGTTATGAAACAGATTTAATAATACAGGATGTTCTGACTGGTGTCATAACCTGTAGGAAGAGAAACTTTATACGGGAGTTTGATTTGAGGAGTTATGAGAAAAATAAAAGATTGCGGGTATATAGGAACTACGGGTTAGCATACGGATTGTACTTTGAGACAATGTTAATTATACAGGGTGAAATGTTGACGTTTTACTACTTAGAAAATGGTAAGTACGTTAGCTACAGGATTAAAACTGGTCCATAACACGTCATGCTATATCGCTTTGGTTCTGGTACGACGGAAGCTACGGGTTAGGACACGGGAGTAGTTTGAGCAGAAAAAAATATTCGGAAAGTTATATACGGGATGAACTATTGACATTTCCTTAGTCAGAAAATGGTAACTTCATGAACTACAAGATATGACGAGAAGTTGAGTACGGGATTGAGTAATTAGAAATGCTAAGAAATACCGCATTTTGTGACACGGGGGAGTCTTAAACTTCAGTTTGACGGGTAATTTAAAATACGGGCGTTTGATGAGTTGTCACATTTCACTGTGTGTCTTTTTCAATGGTGTGGTGCGGTGGTGTTGCCATAGTGTATGACTTATTCAGTGATCGCTTCTGTTTCAGTGATCGCTTACATTTCAGTGATCGCTCCCGTTTACTCATCTAGCGGGAGCCCGCGCGAAGCGCGGGCCTCCCGCTAGTACTTTCAAATTGCAAAAAAGATGTGCCCCATGATAGGCTATTATGCAGTGCAGGAATTTTGAGTATCCAATGTACCGTTTCAAAAATATAGCAATTATGCTGATTTTTGCATATTAATTAGTTCATTTACATACTCAATTTGCCTGAAATACGCCCAAAATCTAATCAGGTCAAGAACTCTTCAGTCCGCTTCCTTCCACCAAGTTACATCATTATACGCCTGACGGAACTCCAGAAAACTTGTAAACAGGCCTTGCAGGAAAATTCTCATAAATTATGCAAATTAGATACTTAATTAGCATGTTTTACGGCCACAATCTAATCAGGTCGAGAACTCATCAACCCGCTTCTTTCCACCAAGTTACATCATTGTCGCCCTTACGGAACTCCAGATAAATGGTATACAACATGGGTTAACATTTTTGTCACAGACGGACGAACAGACGAACGGACAAACGGACGAACGGACGCTGCTCATTTCATAGTCCCCGTTCATAGTGCTCTACCGTTCTCATCATGCACTTAGTGGTCAAAAGTTTGGTATCAGAAGAAAGCTACTATTTTCTCATTTACCCTATAGGACTTAAGGATGTTTGGTTTGGATGTTATGAGCGAAAATATGCCCCATTTTGGTAGACCAATGTTAATTTTACAGAGTACTCTTTGGGGATTACAAAATCACGTTTTTAGCTCTCATTTAGAAACGGGTTGAAATATCGGCGCTAAACATTACAGATGGCATTTTGGTGTGAAGGCCATTCTATCAAGATGGAAAATTAATAGACTTAAATCGGGTCATCCTCCTTTAAGTATAATTTTCAAGGAAAATGACGTCATCCCGGAGTCACCTATATCGATGCAGCCGTGGCAGCGGCGGCGGCGGTGCGGTGGCGCGATGTTCTACCGTTCCCATCATGCACTTTATTGTTAACCATTGACAGTATCCCATTTCCCACCATCATTATTTAACATGTGTTTAAATAACTAGTAAAATTATTTTCTCAACAAACAAGGGTGAAGATTAGTCGTTCTTTCAAGGGTTTTCTACGTAAACAAACATGAAAATTCAACACAACACCATGCTCTTTAATCTTTTTAATCATTTCTAACACGTACTCTATCATTTAACATGTCAACAAAACTTTAAAGGGGGATGGCGAAAACAAACTCTAGCCATTTAACATGTTTTCTAAATAACATATTTTCTCAACAAACTAGGGTGAAGATAATTCGGTCTTTAAAGGGGTGGCCCGATTTAAGTATTTATCCTTCTTAACGCAATGAACTAACACAGACTCTATCATTTAACATGTCAACAAACGAGGGTGAAGATGGGTCTCAGACGTCACATGTTGGAAGTTACCGTGGCAAAACAGGGGTCGTCGCCCCGTTAACTACATTGATGTGATTGCTCGAGACATCCAGCAGGATCCATCGGACATCCCCAACTTAATGACAAACAGGGACATTTGGCGCTACATGGTGAACAGCATCTCGGCTGCGGCCGTTAGATAGATAGAAGATGGTTCGTTCTTTAAAGGGGAAGGTCCGATTTAAGTATACTTCTTAACAATATTGATGACTAACATAAACTCTTATAATTTAACATGTTTCTCTTTTTAATCATTTCTAACACATACTCTTATCATTTAACATGTCAACAAGGGTGAAGATGAGTCGTTCTTTAAAGGGGAAGTCCGATTTAAGTATATATAAAACTTCTTAATGCAATTGATGACGGACACAAACTTATCATTTAAGATGTTTTCTAAATAACATATATTGTCAAATGGAGTACATTTTCGCTCATAACTTCTAAATCAAACAAGCATTGACAGTATCCCATTTCCTACCATCAATATTATTTAACATGTTTTAAAATAACTACTAATAACATATTTTCACAACAAACAAGGGTGATGATTAGTCGTTCTTTAAATGATTTTCGCCGTAAACAAACATTAAAACTCCACACAAGACCATGCTGTTTGATCTATTTAATCATTTCTAACACATACTGTATTATTTAACATGTCAACAAATAACTAGGGTGAAGATGAGTCGTTCTTTAAAGGGGTGGAACAAACAACTAGGGTGAAGATGAGTTGTTCTTTAAAGGGGTGGCCCGATTTTAGTATTTATCCTTAACGCAATGAACGAACACAGATTCTATCATTTAACATGTCAACAAACAAGGGTGAAGATGAGTCGTTCTTTAAAGGGGAAGGTCCGATTTAAGTATATAAAACTTCTTAACGCAATTGATGGTTTTGCATTTTTTTGTCTAAATTACCTGAACAAAGAAGGGCGAAGATGGGTCGTTCTTATCATTTAACATGTCAACAAACAAGGGTGAAGATGAGTCGTTCTTTAAAGGAGAAGGTCAGATTTAAGTATATAAAACTTCTTAACGCAATTGATGGTTTTGCATTTTTTGTCTAAATTACCTGAACAAAGAAGGGCGAAGATGGGTCGTTCTTTAAGGATATCCTTCTTTAATATAAAGCCTATGTTTAAATTTAAGAGCAAACACAATAAAAGAAGACACGAGCTCTTTGATATTTTGTAATCATAAACGAATGCAGGCTCTAATCATTTAACATGTTTTCTAAATAACATATTTTCTCAACAAACAAGGGTGAAGATGATTCGTTCTTTAAAGAAGGATGGTCCGATCCGATTTAAGTGTATACAATTTTTAATCTGGATTGAATTGCCTTCACCCTAAAATCCCATCTGTAAAGTTTCGCGCCGTTATATTTCAAATTTCAATCCGTTTAGATGAGAGCTAGAAACGTGATTTTGCGAGCATCGTAGAGTACTGTGTAAAATTAATATTGGTCGACCAAAATGGAGTACTTTTTCGCTCATAACTTCAAAACCAAACATCCTTTACCCCTAAGATTTCACAGGGTACATGAGGAAAAAAAAAAACCTTATCATTTAACATGATTTTTTAAATAACTAACATATTTTCTCAACAAACAAGGGTGAAGATGAGTCGTTCTTTAAAGGGAAAGTTCCGATTTAAGTATATAAAATTAATAATAAAACTTCTTAGCGCAATTGATGACGAACACAAACTCTTATCATGTACTTCCAAATCATACAATAAGTCAATTAAAATCAGTTTATCCTTCTTAATTAAAGACTATCAGTGATTTGAAAAATATTTGAAATTTGCAGGAATAGCTTCTAAGTGAAGGATAAGTCTGTAGAATTCTCAAAAATTAACTTTTCCAGCTGTAGAATTGACAGAAAAGGAAGAAAACGGCAGTGTTCCAAGATACGATTCTCCATTCAATTACGTGTTGTAGTAAGTGTCCGTTCGGACAGTAATGACTCAAGTCTCCGATTCTGTCCTTATTAGGTTGCTTCTGGTCTTATCATTTGCAGGGTATGTTAGGATACCTGTACTTGTTACATACATGCAAAAATCTGATTTTTGATGATTTTTTCGATTAGCTGATTTAGCAAATCGCTGATAGTGTCTTTAACGCAATTGACGAAAACAAACTCTAGCCATTTAACATGTTTTCTAAATAACATATTTTCTCAACAAACTAGGGTGAAAATAATTCGTTCTTTAAAGGGGTGGCCCGCTTTAAGTATTTATCCTAAAACACAATGAAGCGAACACAGACTCTATCATTTAACATGGTCAACGAAACAAGGGTGCAGGGAGGCCCATTTAAGATAATGTATTCAAAATCTTGATGATTGCCTTCACCCTAAAACCCAATCGATTTAAGTATCATAAAATTCCCACAACACCATGCTCGTTGATCTTTTTAAGCATTTCTAAACAATAATTCACTTATAAAAATCCGTTTTTTAATCTTCTTAACACGCAATGAACGAAAACAACTCTAATCATTTCAACAGGTTTTCTAAATAACATATTTTCTCATGAAGGATGAAGATATTTGGTTCTTTTTAAAGGGGTGCCAGATTAAGTATTTAACCCCTTCTTAACCGCATGAACGACCACAGACTCTATCATTTAAAACTGTCAACGAAACAAGGGTGAAGATGATTCGTTTCTTAAAGGGGAGGCCCGATTTAAGTATATAACCAGTTTTTAATCTTGATTGGAATTGCTTTTCGACCACCCCAAATTTTCCTCAAAATGGAGGTACAATTTTCCGCTCCACAAATTTCCAAATCAAGAAACCATAAGTCAATTCTAATCATTGTAATATCCTTCTTAACGCAACCCCACCCTAGTAAAAAAAACCCCAATCTGTAAATTTACCCTTCTTACCGCAATGAACGAACATAACTATCCATTTAACATTTCCAACAAACAAGGGTGAAGATGGTTCGTTCTTTTAAGGGGAAGGCCCGATTTAAGTATAATAAATTTTAATCTGATTGAATTCTTTCACCCTAAATTTCTAAGGGAGTAATTTTCGTCATAACTTCCCAAATCAAAACAATAAGATCAATTCTAAAACCGTTTTTATTCCTTCTTGAAACGACAATGACAAACGACAACAAAACTGGGGGTGAAGTTTGGTAAAAAGGACTGGGTGATCAGCACATAACAAATGAGGTCACAGGTCACACCATTGGCGTAACCCAGTTTTTTGGGTTTTCGGGGGCCGTATATTCTCAGGGGAATCTATATTAAAATTTTTTTATTGTTACAACTAGTCTATTTGTTTTCACTATTAATTGGCCAGTGTGCATAAAATCACGGCGGGGGAAAGGGGGCGGTGTAAGATTCCCAACACAGGGGTGCTGCCCCCTCTTGTAAGAGAGGGGGAGATGATGGAAAACCAGGATATGGACAGGGGAGGGGCCTTTCGGGTCCCCCGTTTTCCCTCTTACCACTGGGGAGGTAAGCATAAGTGTGATAAAGGGGGAGGCTAAGACAAGATGGAGGCAGGATTACACATAGGTCAAGGCCACACACTATGTACTAAGTACTACTTAAAAGTTCGGTCACCCGCCTTTGGGGATTGTTTGCACGTACTGTTTTGTGGAATCTGAGTCAATTCGTCTTCCCAAAACGCAATTCGTCGTCCCACCCAATCGTCCAGGTACCATGTCGTTCCCCAAAACCACTCGTCCGGGGCGTACCAATTCGTCAGTGTTACCAAGTTCGTCCTCAATTCGCCCAATCAACCAGTTCGTCCACGATTAGTATATTACCGAGTATCCATACGTCCCATAGGCTCCTACGTATGCAAAAATATGTGACGGCCGATTTAGTTTGTGATAACCCCAGGCGCAACGGCCCGGAAAAGTATAATCCCAATTCCGATGACTATATATTACACCAACAACAAAAAACTATAATCATGGATAACCATACACCTATACGCGAAGATATGATTGTTGATAACAACAAATATACCATAACCATTTATATTGAAGATAATGTGTTTTAAAAAAAAAAAAAAATAAATTAATAAACAAAAAATAAAGGGTTTTGAGAGACCTTTTAATTATTTTCGTGTTTGGTTTTTTCTGTTACTCGGCTGGGGTCTTGGAGGGAAGTGGGTAGGTGGGTGGGAGGGTATCAAAAGCAGCCAACAATAAAGATAGGTGATCGGAAATTTTGCCCTATTTTTTTGGTTCGTTGAGCAGTACTGTGCGTCAGCGGAATTCATCCGCCCCCCCACCAACCAACCACCACCCCCACCAAAACAATTTCCCTCTGCTCTCGCTTTGGAGGCCTGTTTGTTGGGTGGGGGGTTAAGGGGGGTGTGGTTTGGTTGGGCTGGTGTGGGGGGTGGTTGGACATTTTGTGGCTTTCTGCCTCTCCTTTTGAGCTGAGGGGGGGGTGGTTATGTTGTCCGTGTGATAGTGATTTCTGAGGTGTGGGGTGGGGTGTCTGGTTCTCAAGTGACGTATGTTTTGTGCTTTGAGGTGTGGGCGGGGTGGGATGTCGTGGCCCTTGGTGTCTAGTATACGATTTTTATATTATTTGATCAGCATTCAAGCAACTTTTGAAGCTTTGTTGTGAATGCTAATTTTGTTTTGTCAGGAAAGTAAATTAGACTAATGGGAAATGTGAGTTCCACGGTTTGTTAGGTGGCGATTTTCGTAATCCTATAGCACAGTTGTGTCATATTTTGTTAGGTGTTCGCTATATGTGGGGGGGGGATGAGTATAGAAGTGAATCGTGGGAAATTGGAGTCGTGTTAAGAAAAGCTATTTGTGGTTTTGGTGTGTTGTGGTGTTCCTAGAAAGTTTCCAGTTGATTCTGGGTGGGGGGGTGGTTTGTTGGGGGGGGACAGTGCTTTTTGATCTTATGTGGCGCAATGAGTGATGTTAGATCATAAGCGGCGGTGGGGCTTGTCCTCAGTAGGGGCCCGGGTGTGCCACTGGTACTTCCAGGGTGGGATATCTATGCTCGTGGTACAAAAAAAAAAAACGCGTAATTATGGTCATTTTTGAGATCCAGTGTGCGATGTTTGCGGACTGGGTTGGTCGTCGTAAGTACGTTGAGGGCCGGGGGCCCGACGGGGCATGGGTTGTTTCAGGGGGCTCCGAGGCTGGCGGGGGGGGTGAAAATATTGTGGGAGTCGGTAGGAGAGGGGAGGTGGTGCAACGGATAGAGGTGAGCGTGGGGGTCTTCTCGGTGGCGAAATAGTGTAAGGGCGGGGGGCGTACATTGTTATAGGGTATCAAAATCGTGCAAAAAATTCAAAATAAAGGGTATGCTTTTTTCACGGGCATCGAAAAATACCCTGTTTAGGTGTGATAGTTATGGTTTATTAGCTTGTAAAAAATCCCATTAAAATGCTGGAAGAAATAGTTGATTTTTGTTCCGGATTTTTTTTCTGGTTTTCACATGGTAGATTCTAAAAAAGTGATTTTAAAAAAAGAACGTTTTCCAGCCTTATTTTGATGCTTATTTTCTCTATGGGGTGTCGTCACCGGAGGGAAGAGAGTGTCCTCCTCACATAATATAGAAGAGCTCAGCCTTTTTCCTTTGAGTTTTTCATTTTCATTTCCCTTTTTCCTTGGGCAATCCTAGAACCTGCTGAGGGTGAGCGGCTCTCCCCTCCTCCCTTCATTTACCCCGACATTCGGGTGTCTCCTATTTATGCCAATCAAATAAGGTCAGGATATTTTAGTCTGGGGTTTTACTTATTTCAATGAAATTGGCTGAATATGCATGGGAAAAATGTCAATTACGACACCCATAAGACCCAGTTAAGGAATAGATTTCGACATGTATCGGTGTAGACCTAAAAAAATCGAAGCAACTGATTTTTGCACCGATGTAAAGCTTTCCCATAAAAATAATCCCCATGGAAAGGATTAAGCTGAGAAATGTTTCTTTGGTACAGAAATTGTTGAAATTTCTAATTTGTATAGGAGCAATTACGAAATTATCAGCCTATGTTTTTTATATTGAAATATCAGCAAATCCAAATCAACCCTACACGCCTTTTTTTTTTTCTCTCCATTCCTTTACAGAACATCTGAGTGTCCTAATCTAACCAAGGAAATTACTATTATGTCACAAGGATATTTGGGGTGCCCACACAAAAAATCTCTCGTTGCACCGGGGGGGAATGACTTCAAAGAACCCGTGACAACTTTAAAAAGAAAAACTTGAAATTTAAATTAATAGATTTAAATGTTAAACCCTTATTAGGGGCTCTCGATAATGATGTGCGCAAATTGATGCTTTTAAACAACAAAAGCGTGGAAATAAAAAACTTCATGAAATCAAGTGTAAAACTTTTCTTTTACCTGGGCCTAGTTACAAATAAGAGCCTATAGCATGTAGAGTGGTTAATTAAAGGCACATTTGTTTATAAACATACTCGTGTTAGGTGCACCACAATGTAAAAAAAATACTTGTTTAGTGTTGTATTTGTAACTGTCATCAAATTTGACTTACCGTAACTTTTTAGGTGGGGTTAGAAGGGGGAGGAAGGTAGAAAACCTCTAGAAAAGATGGAAGGGGAGAAGGAATGTGAGAGTAGGCGAATTGAGGAGGAGGTAAGAAATGAAGGGGGGATGTAAAGAGGAGTAAGGTCCGGGAGAGGTGGGGGCAAGGGAGGCAAAGTGGAAGGGAGGGGGGAGATGGAGAGGGTCGGGCAGGGTTTTAAAATTAAGAACCAAAGTCACTTGTTAAGGGTAGCAAAATCAAGCCAAAAGTACTTGTTACGGGTAGCAAAATCAAAAATCAACAAATTGTGTGCTTAGGGTGTTTTTTTATTTTTTCCTGCCAAGTGAAAGACACGCTAAGGGTACGTTTTGGGAGGGCCATACACGAGCAGGATATCATCCGTCCACCTTGGAATACAAGTTCCCCGCAGTTCCCCCCCCGGCCCCATAGTCCACTGTATGAAATTTCTGTCCGTAATACGCAAATCATTTTCATAGTGGTTCGTTTAGTTAGACATTGCATTGATAAAAACGATCCAATAACACAATGTTCTTTTACCGAACATAGAGCAATGCTACAACCACAACGCCGCGCCAACGGATATAAAAATGGACGCCCTAAATACTCATCCATATCAACTACATATAATACAGCATACAAAATGGGTTTTGAATATTTTTAAAGGAGGCTATATTGGCTGCCATCCCGGTGTGGTTCCGTAGGGGGCTTTAATTTCAAAAATGTCGTTACACAGATGGAAAATAGGCTTCAAATACCTATATCTTGTAAGTGTAAAACAAAAAAAAGCATACATATAGACATTATGGAACCGTGGAGAACACTTAACGTGTCGGGATATCTATACGTATTTGTTTCAAAATAATGCATTCTCTGCGATAATTAAAATAAAAGATTTTGAACACTCGCAGAACATGATTTAAGTTGTTCAAAATGAACCACTGCCTCAATACTAATACGCGTGAATATAGACTGATCTTTAATGACAGCCCCATATATACGTGACCTTTGACCGTTTTGGGTTAAAATCATGAAAAAAAAAGCCATTTCTACTGTAAATAAGGTGTTGACAAGAAAACAGAGCCCAGAGCAACCAGCACCCCGGACCACCAATCTCAAAAGAACCACTGGCTCAATATGCAGGTTGTACACGATTGACCTCAAACGGCCCTATATGACCTTTGACCCCATTTTTGTGTAATTACTTCAAATCCAGGTGCTTGGCGAAATATGGGGGGGGGGTGGGCCAAAAGAACTACTGGCCCAAAACTCACATGGTGTAATACTGACCTGATGACCCGCCTATGGTAACCTTTTGACCCCCATTTTTGTGTCAAAATCTAGTAAAACTTTCGGCAAATTTGTAGTGCTTAGCAAATATCAGTCAAAATGCCACACACCACTGCTGCCGAACCAAAAACTTTACTTGGTGTTAACAGAATGCCGGCTAATGTCCCTTGACCAAAAACACCTTTTGACCATAATGTCTCTGTTGGGGGGGGGTGGGGATCTTCTCAAGCAGTAATTTTTTATCATATGTTGTCATGGAAATAGAAATGAGAGACTTTGTTTCAATGACAAAAGGCAAAATAAATGCCACGCTGTTGTAAATTGCAGTGTTATTTTCATTGGAAGAAAACAGTGGGGGGAATTGTTTACAGGAGAAATGTATTCACACATTTGAGAACCTCGCGCTCTGGAGGAAAACCTGACCACGAGAAATTGAGTTATTAAAAAAAAAATGTTAAGAAGTGCAGAATGTTGTATCTTGGGGAGTCCTAAACTTGAGGAGTTGTCACATTCCACTATGCGTGTGTGTTTGCCGATGTAGTTGCAGTGGTGTCGCCATAGTTTTTCACTTCTTCAGTGATCACTTACTGTTTTAGTGATCGCTTCTGTTTCAGTGATAGCCTCCTTTAGTGAATCGCTCACGTTCAACACCTCCTCCTAGTACTAATTAAATGGAATTTATGTTTTTGGGGCATCTTGGATTTGACACCAAAAACGGTTTTGAAAAACTTCCAAGATATTTTTTCAAACATGTACACCCAAAACATCAATGAACCAAGAAGAATTTTTGCTTTAAACCCAGAAACATAAAACACGAAATTACATAAGAGCCTATACTATGTGTTTTGAATCTAACTTAGTACTACTAAACAAGTGCGGTCACCGCCCTTGGGGATTCGTTTGCACGTACTGTTTGTTGAATCTGAGTCAATCGTCCAAAACCATTCGTCCCACCAATTCGTCCAAGTACCAATTCGTCCCAAAACCAACTCGCCCGGGCGTACCAATTCGTCTAGGTACCAATTCGTCCCAATTCGCCCAAGCACCAATTCGTCCACGATTAGTATATTACCGTATCCATATGCTCCTACGTGATGCAATATAGTGTGAACGGTCGCAGATTTAGTTTTGTGATACCCAGGAAAATATATCCCAAGTTCGATGACTATATATTACACTATAATCATGGATAACCATACACCTATACGCGAAGATATGATGTTGATACAAACAACCATTTAGAATTTGAAGAGAATTGTTTTAATCGCCATTTGTGGCTAGTTATACTATTTTGATATTATTTTGTATCAATCATTCACAACTTTTGAATCTAATTTATTGTTTAATATCGTCACGTTGTTTAGGTGCTTTCGTTAATCCTTAAGTCCACATTCAATTTTTGTTATGGTTCGCTATATCTTTAGAAACTGCTATTCCAAATTTCAGTTGATTCTGACATTGCGTTTTTTGATATTAATGTCGAAATTTAGCATTACGCTGTCCTCATAGGCCCGGTGTGTCCACTTTTTCCAAGGTGGTTATCATGCTCGTGTACAACAACGCGTAATTAGGGTCATTTTTTGAGATCAGGCGATGACGCGCGTACTTGTTTAGGGATCAAAATCGTCCAAAAATTCAAAATAAGGTTATTCTTTTCACGTCGAAAAATACCTGTTTAGGGTGGATATTTTTAGTACTTGTAAAAAATCACATAAAAATGCTGGAAAATAGTTGGATTTTGGTTCCCGATTTTTTTCTGGTTTCACATGGTAGATTCTAAAAAGTGATTTTAAACGTTTTCAGCCTTTTTTTATCTTATTTTCTCGATGTCTCCACCGTCTCCACCATAATATACCTTGATAATTTGGAGTTTTTATTTCAGTTTCGCGTGTTATTCTACACTAAATTGAGAAACCAGAAAATTAGGGTCTGTCTCCTATTTAATGTCCATCAAAATAAGGTCATGGATATTTTAGTACGGGGTTGTACTTAGTTCAATAATGGCTGAATATGCCATGGGAAAATTCAATTACTACACCCTATAAGGCCATTAAGGAAGATATTTCTCCATATCAAATGTGTACCTCAAAAATCGAAAGCACGGATTTTTGCACCGATGTAAAGCTTTCCAATAAAAAATATCCCCATGTGAAAGGATTACGCTGAGAAGACTGTGTTCTTTGGTACAAAAATTGTGAAATTGTTTCTAATTTTGTATAGAGCAAATACGAATTCGACCTATTTTTTATATTGAAATATAAAGCAAAACATCAACATCCCCTTTTCTCTCCTAAGACATCTGAGTTTCTAATCTAAAGGAAATACTATTATGTCACAAAATTTGGGTGCCACAAAATCCCGTGTTGCACCTTTGACTTCAAAACAGGGACAACTTTTAAAAATACTTGAAATTAAATTAATAGATTTAATTTTAAACTTATTGGCTCCGAATGCGCAAATTGATGCTTTACACAAAAAGTGGACTAAAAAACTTCAATGAAATTCCTGTGTAAAACTTTTTCTTTAACTGGCTAGTTATCAATAAGATCCTTGCATGTATAGTGGTTAAAGGCAATTTTAAACATACTCGTTTAGGGTAGCACACAATGTAAAAATAACTTGTTTAGGGTGTATTTTACTGTCATCAATGACTGTTTGGGTTTTTAAAATTAAGCCAACTCACTGTTACGTTAAACCAAAAATCAAGCCAAAAGTACTTGTTACGGGTAGCAAAATCACCCAAATTGCGTGCGATGGTACGTTTTGGGAGGCCATACACGAGCATTAATCCACTTGGAATCAAGTGCCCCGGGCTCATAGGCCACTGTATTGATTTCTGTCCGTAGACAAAATCATTATTCATATTGGTTTCGTTTAGACATTGCATTGATAAAATCGATCCAAGACAACACCTGTTCTTTTACCGACCATGCATGCTACCCACACAACGCCCGCGCCACTGGTATAAAATGACGCCCTAATACTCATCCATACATACTTTTTTTTTTTTTTACTACATATATACGATACATGGGTTTTGAATATCTTTAAAGGAGGCTATATTGGCTGTCCATCTTGAATTGGAAAATGTCGTTACACGAAATGGAAAATAAGGATTCTAACTGACAATACATATATCTTGTAAGTATAAAACATAAAGCATACTATAGACACCTATGGGACCGTGGAGAACTCTTAACGTGTCGGGATATACGGATGTGTTTCAAAATGCATTCTGCAGATTGAAAATAAAAGGATTTTGACACTCGCAGACATGATTTAGGTGTTAAATGAACCACTGCCTCAATACTAATACATAGTGAATTAGACTGATTCTTTATGACACCCATACGTGACTTTGACCGTTTTGGTAAAATCTATAAAACATCCATTTCTACTGTAAAATAAGGTGTTACAACCACCCATCTCAAAGAACCACTGGCTCAATATGCAGGTTGTACACAATTGACCTCAAACGCCTATATGACCTTTGACCCCATTTTGTAAATACTTTCCAATCCAATTTGCTTGGCGAAATATGGTGGCCAGAACTACTGGCCCGTACTTCACATGCTGTATACTGACCTGTGACCCCTAGGTAACCTTTGACCCCTTTTGTCAAAAATCTTAAAACTTCCTGCAAATTTTAAGGTGCTACAGAGTTCATCAAAATTGGCTCACAAGCACTGCTGCCACAAACTTTACTTGGGGTGACCGAATGCCCGCTAATGCCCCTTACACCTTTGACCATATGTCTCTGTTGGGGGGGGGGGGGGGGAGAATCTCGCAAGCGTAAGTTTATTCATATATTTGGGCTGGAAATAGAAATGAGAGACTTTGATTCAATGACAAAGCAAAATAAATGTCCACTGTGGAATTGAGGGTTATTTTCATGGAGAAAACAGGGGGGAAATTGTTTAGGAGAATGTATTCACACTTTTGAGAACTCTGGAGGAAAACACTGACCACAGAAGTCTTGAGTGCCCTCAGGGGTACACCCAAAACAAGTACAATGAAATAAAATGACATGAAACACAAATGATGTAAGTTCTTTTCACTTTTATTTTTTTCGCTTTTTTCATCATGGTTTTTCTACAAATTATAATCTACACATATTACGATTTAACTACCTACTACAAATATTGGTGTGTAAATATACATTGAAACAATTGTGAAGTTTTAATATCTATATCTGCAAAACCAACATCCATCATCTGATCCAAAAAAAAATGTTCCTGCGAATGTTAATAATATTCCCTATCATATTCTTCTTACATCCATTTTCATGTGTACATGACTTAAAAATAGATAACTTATCATCATGTAAATAGGCACACATCATTTTAAATAGCAAAGGAAGATGAATTGAAATTTCAATAGCTGTATATTGATCAAAATCTTCACTGGGGGTCTTTTTTATTATAAGATGCGTAGATGTTGCGTTGGAATTAAACAGCAATTAAACATGCGTAGGTTCTGCAAAATGATCAAAGACACGGTAAACTTAACCCTATCCAGGCTTAATAGACCGTATTCAATATGACAACAGCCACCAGACATGTTGGTGGACAAGATGCATACATTCAGGACTACAATACATTAAGCTGTCAATCGCTCCATGTTTAGCGATTGCCAAGGGATCATTACAGGTGATGTAATTTGTATTTAACTGGAATGCGTCTATCTTGTCCACCAACATGGCTGGCTATTGAATACGGTCTATAATCCCCTTTTTTTCTATAAAAAAGATTTCTGGTGACAGTGAGATAATAGTTCCCTGGCTGTACAAAAGGAAATGCCTTTTGATAGAATTGGTCACTTGTCCACATTTCCAAGAAACTGAAAAACTTGGGTGTCTTTCCAGATGGTTTTACTATATGTTTGTCTAATATTGTCTTTTATATGGTTATATACACATTTTCAACATTTTTTTTGCATTCCCCAATGTTTGCTTTAATGAATTAAAAATAAAATCTTTAGAATAGGATGACTGCAGCATACCTCCAAGGTTCCATGAGCTGCTCTCATAGAAAGCAGGCAACTTCTTATATACTAAATTTTTTGATCCACCATAAAATGAAAACAATATTTACATGATCTGTAAATAAGGTGACCCCTCACATAGTTTTATTCATATGCGCAATAAGCTCATTAGTATTCATTACATCAGATATCTGGATGCAAACGATACAGCACCAGAAGTAATGGTCTACCCTCCTCATTTTCACAGGCTCTTTTCAGTTCCAGTGACCCCATTTTAAGACCATTTCAGTTCCAGAGACCCTACTTTTCATGTCCAAAGCCATATTCCACCAAATTTCCTTCGAAACACCTCAAAAAGTAGCTGGAAATCGCAGCTCATTTTAAAGGTGCATTTCGTGATTTCAGCACCTTCTGTTTTATTCATTGATCACTAGATATCCTTGAGAAAAGCTTATTCTCAAAATTTGAGCTGATCCCGATCTTGCAGTTTTGTGTTATGAGCAATTGTTCGTTTTCCACGGTCCCATAGGCTACTGTGCTGTAATTTCTGTCCGTTTACGGACAGAAAATACAAAATTGCGAATTTCTCACAGATGCGACCGAATTTGCACGTAAGATTGGGCACACATGGATTACTAAGGCTAACGGTTCAGATGATATAAAAATCTCAACATTTTTAGGTAAGTCGGGGGGACAAGGCTGTGGATCACGAAATGCCCCTTTAAGAAATGTTTTGAAAATCTAGTTCCAGAAACCCCATTTTTTGGCTTCAAATCAGCTCCGGACCTCAATTTTTGAAATCATGGTGGCACCTACCTATCTACCCAAAATAAATTTGAGGACCCCCTCTGGGGGTCTACCACCCTACCAAGACCAAGTTTAAAATTCACATGTTTATTTTGTTGGTACAGTGGATCAGCTATTATTGGCATTCTTATGTTCATATGCAAATTAGCTCATTAAGTATCCATTAACCTGCAGATATCTGGATGCAAACTATACAGCACCAGAAATCAGCATGGTTTACCTCCCTGCCAAGACTTAAGTTCATGGGTAGTTACATTTTGTCAGTACAGTGGATTAATAGTCACAGACATACGTATATACAGACACACATACATTTCTATATGTATCTGTTGTGGTAACACAAGCCATCCACTACTGTGGGGGCCAAAATACAAGTAATAAATATACGCTGCATTTAAAATGAAGTATGCCTATTACAATCCGTGGGAAAACCATTACAAGCAGACTTAACAAGCTAATACCTTTACCTTTAAACCATTTATGAGAACCATGACATATTACACCTGTAAAATATAATCCAAACGTAGTACATATTGACATGAACTTGCTAAAATGCTACCATCATACAAACAATAATCTAAGACCACACGTTCCTTTTTCTGTTGAGTACTCATACCGTATTGTCTGTAATTAACACTCCCTCTCTAATAAAGGCCCCCCTCAATTTTTTTCCCACCAAATGTTCTTAAAAAATACCAAAAATCTTGCCATACATGCAAGTAAACTCTGATAATTAACAATTGCGACTGTAAAATTCAGGCGCGGATCCAGGGAGGGGGCGGAGGGGGCGCGCGCCTCCCGGTAATTCTGCAAAATCTTGCAAAATCAGCCCATTTTGGAAGCTTTTGGATAAGTTTCAGCCTTTCAGCCCCCCGGTAATTTTGACGTTTTTCAAATCCTGGATCCGCCACTGAAATTGGTAAGAGATTTGCCAGCCTGAAACTAGCTAATATGCGCATAACTCACCCAGTATGTCATCAAGTTAAAAGTGTACAGATTGTTGACAAGTGTAGATTTTCATAGAAATTAAATTAAAAGTGTGTTAAAGGTGCTTGTTCCGATTTTTGTCTATCGTGTTCTCTACTTGATATGAGAGCCTGACACTCGTACACACTGACTATTAAGTACCGTGGGAAACAGACTTGTGGTTTTGATGCTCGACGCGATAATGCATAGGGCAACGCCCTATTCACTACTGTGCTAATATTGATGGTTAACCACTAAAACGGTAGTTTTTTATCTATATCTTGAGAAAGAATGGATTTGAAAGCTGAAATTTCAGGACAACAATGAGAAAAATATGGCCTTTCATCTGATATCAAAATTTATACTACTTCCGGTTAATCCCAAAGACGATCGGAACAAGCACCTTTAAAGGTGCAACAAGAGATTTTGAGACACCCAAATATTGTGTCATAATAGTAATTTCATATAGATTTGACACTCAATAGATTTTTACCTTGTATTTGGCTACAGAAATGTCTTAAAAGAGAGAGAAAAAGGTGATTTTGATTTGCTTGTATTTCAATATAAAACATAGGCTGAATTTCGTATTTGCTCCTATACGAAATTAGAAATTTCACAATTTTGGTATCAAAGAAACATTTCTCAGTTTAATCCTTTTAGATGGGGATATTATTGATGGAAAGTTCAGGGCAAAAATCAGTACTTATGATTTTTAGGGGCACCTGATATGTGAAATCTCTCGTTGCACCTTTAAGTAGGCAGGTACATTGCATTTCCATACAGCTGTGGATGCAGCCATTGTTGATGTTGTTGAGCTTGTTCAAACATCGATCCTTTTTGTGCGGGAGCACCGAGGTACTCCAGATGGCACTGGCTATGGTTTGTAATTGAAAACTGAACAAATGACCTATAATAAACACCCATTTTTTTAAAATGTCATGCCCCGGGACATTTTGTTACAGACAATACAGTATTAATTCATACACACACAAAAAATGTTGCTTTTCAATACTTCGAAGAGTCTAAAATGTTATAATTTAATGACAACGTGCTTAAGAATTGTGCAGATTGTAATTAACATGGCCTCCTGTAACTGTATCAACCACAACCTACTCACTACGAGTTACAATATGCTCATCCACCAAGAACACAGTTCAGTGGGTTGCACTAGTACATACATTGACATGAACTGACCTTGTGTGATCTGGGTATCATATATCATACCCAAAAACCAGGGGGTGTATTTTCTAAATACATTGGTGAATGAAATCTACTGAACTGTGCCAAGGGAATTGAGATTTTACTAGCTCATAGTGACTTCATTGATGGTTTTTGTCAATTCTTGTTAGCTTTCTAAATACATTGGTGAATGAAATCTACTGAACTGTGCCAAGGGAATTGAGATTTTACTAGCTCATAGTGACTTCATTGATGGTTTTTGTCAATTCTTGTTAGCTTGTGGTTGGTTGAAAATATTTTATTTTCCTTTCCTTTCAGTATACCGATTATTGAATAAGGTTTGCATCATGAGATCATAGACTACAGCTTCACAAAAAAGAAAGGAATTTATTATCACTTCACATAGCACACACCTTGATTTTTCTGACGTTCAGAATTTGGTACGGTTGGATATGTGGATAGAGTTCCTGTACCAAGTTCCTGAACGGTCACGTCAGGCCCAACTCTCAAGGCCAGAGTATAGCCTCTCTTTACTTATACTGGATGTATCAAAATAAAGGAAACCAAAGTTCAATAACAATTTATAGGAAAACTACAGATTTCATAATCAAGCATTGTATATCTAAAGAAAAGTCAGAATGTTCTCTTTCCAATAATATGCTGATCATATACCCAATGTCTCTGGGACAAGTTAGCATGATTATATGAGATTCTGGCAACCAATTATGCTCTTGGAGCATAAGTTGCCACAATCATTCCAGACTAACCTTGATAATCTTTACGGAATAAATTGATACTGCTACATATTGTGATCAGCACTCAAAATAGTGAACGGCTCTGCTCTGGAACAGTCATCACAACTTATGCTCCAGGAGCATAATTGGTTGTCACAATCTCATATAATCATGCTCCAGGAGCATAATTGGTTGTCAAAATCTCATATAATCATGCTCCAGGAGCAAAATTGGTTGTCAAAATCTCATATAATCATGCTAATCTGAGCAAATTTCACCTTACAATGGAGCAACAATGTTTTGTTATTCAGTCAACAGTGACATTGGATATATGCTCACAGTGTTACTGGAAAGTGGATATTCTGATCTTTCTTTAGACACACAATGCTTGATTTTGAAATCTCTAGTTTCCCTTCAAATGGTCACTGAACTTTAGTATCCTTTATTTTGATACACCCTGTACTGTAACGATGAGACAAAAGAGAGGTATTGCCCATACACTATTCTTGAAACAAGCCAAGAATGTGCCCATCCCGAAACCCAACAAACACCAACATCAGGCCAGGATGTGACAATTACAGAGAGGGTGTATTGATGTAGCATTCAACACTCACTGATACCAAAGTTCAGGAAAGCATAATGGTAGCACCCTTTCCAAAAACTAAAAAAAAAGTACATCAAAATCCTCATGCGATTATTCCTCAACTCTATGCACCATACAGAACCTATGCACCAAGATGCGAAACATCAACAAAAAAAGTCTTATTTTCTGTGTTAGTAACATGTTAATTTATACAATGGATTACAACCATACGTTTATTGTGCTCCTTTTTTGTTTTTGTTTTGTTTTTTCAGTTCATATTATTTTACATGTTTGACGTAAGTCTCTAAACAATCTTGAGCACAACGAAAAATGTATAACCTGCATGAAACAGATTAAAAAAATGTTACGTGATATTATGATGTACACACTAGTCAAATCCCAGCTGATGAATTTATGTACAGTAACAATACAGTATTTGTAGAAATGCTCTAGCATGGTAAAATAAAAGCTTTTCTAAGAGTATGTGGTCTGGTATAAAAGGGCAAAAATCTAAGAAATATATTCTGCCTATACCGTTCACAATCCTGGTTAATATGCTAACGGCACTGTACAATGTTATACAAGAGAGATTATAACTTCATAAACCATATTTCTATCTCTAGTCAGAGTCAATTTCACTTGTGAGCAAAAAAAAAATACCCAATTGTCTATTCATGACTCAAAAACCACTTTATACACCAATTTACAAGTATGAATATTGATTTGTTATTTACATGTTATCTACGTACAAAACCCCAAACTAAATTTTCCTCTACTTCATGCTTTCTGAGCAAAAAAAAGTGAACAAATATGAGAAAATCGATTGTATATTATTATTTTATATTAGTGAGTTACATTGATATAACAAAAATCTTATGAGAAACCTCCAAGTAATAAAATCTTGTTTCTATAACAATGTTTTTATGGGTTCTTTTCCACTATATAACCACATTTTAACCAAAAAAATATGCCAAAAATGAGATTTGCTCTAAAAATGAAACTGATTTCAAGAGCTTCAAGAAATCTATTTATACTTTTTACACATGCAAAATTTTGCAAATCATATTTTTCAGAGAATTTTGAAGATTCAAGAACTTGATAAATGCTTTATAATAAATACACACAATTTCACACTCTCAACCAAAATTTCTGTGTACTAATAGTTAAAATAAGTATTACATTTATAGAAAATGCAGTGGTTGTTCAAAACTTAAGACAGTTTATCTACAAAATTCAAGTCTTTTGTTTTTGTAACACTTTTGTTTCTATAATTGCACCCAAATAACTATTTACAGGCCACAGTCATACAATTTATTTACAATAGGTTAGGTTAATTTTATCACTACTTCTATATAAAGAATATATTACTCAAGAAAGCAAAAGACTGGCTAAGCTAAATGTTATTTTATCTCATAGTGTACCTGCAAAATGTAACAAGTTGTTTCAAGACCAAGTTGTCCATACAGACCCAAGCTATGAATGATAAAATAGACAAAATAACAAACATAAAGCTGTGAAAGGAAGATCTAATAACCCAGAAATAAAAACTGAAATGTGCGAAATAAACACCTTACACTTATATTGAGGGTTTTTAAGGCAAAAAGGCCCCATCTGCAATAGATGCCAGGTATAACACTTAATAAGAACACATGACAAATGCACGCTATTGCAGATGAGGCCTTCTTGCTGTAAACTATCGATATGTTGGGAGCACACACAACTCAACTTTATCAATTCTTAACTCTGATCTGTTTGTGTCAATCAAGCGACACTAGAGATAAACCCCCATTTACCGAATGTGAATATATTGAACTTCACACTTTTGCCATGAAGTTTCTTGTGCATTCATCACCATGGCATTAACACCAAATGCCTTGGTTAATAACTCAAGTCTGAAACAAATGCAGCTAGTAAAACAAACTTAAGATAACCCCCATGGTAAATGTGTCAATAAGCACCAATAAGAATGTGAAGTAAAATATTCAGAGTTTGTCTTTTTCTTACCACAATAGTCACTAAATGAAAAGACAAACAACATATATGTCACGCTGCATAATACTATGTAATACAGACATTGCCATGCAAGCAGTATCTCAGATAGCTTCTAGTGACAAATTTGTTTTTCTTTAATGAATAGCCAACAATAATTTGGGTGATACCATACATCAAAAATATAAGTTTGATAACAAGTTTACTTTGGTGCAAATGCAATTTTAACTAAAAAAATTGTCTTATGTGTATGATGTGAATTATAATATTTATATTAGTCAGATGCAATTGCTCTCTTCAGATTTATAGCCTCATTCAATGCAAGTCAGTGCTTCTCTATCAATCAAATTCCAATTCTGATAACATAATCAAAAAATCACCCAATCATTCTTACGCACTGCTGCACCTTCATGTTTACACACAAATCACCCTGACCTTTGACGCTATCCCATCTTATGGCAAGGTGATCCGAACAAAATCAAGCTGTGATGAATGAAGTAGTAATATATAAGGTGGATCTTGGGCATAAAAACCCTATTTTTTGGCTTATTTCGCTCGCAAATTATTTTGCGGGTCCTTTTTAACCTTGTGTCAGGGGTTTGGGGTCTTTGGGAATTTGGTTACGGGCTTGATCTTGAGTGTGAATCTTCTCCTTTTCACATTATTTGCATCTACTATTACAACACTAACATGGTGAATGTTGACATGATGACAAATTTGATACAGTGGTGATAAATTTTCAGGATAAAGGGTGAATCTTTGACTATCTTGACTGAATAAAATCTATTGGAAGGTGAATAAAGGTGACTTATCGAGCAGGTTCAAGCTAACCAATGACCCTACAATAGTTACAGCTCAGACCAAATTCAGCCACAGACATGCTGATTTAATCATATGTGTAATTTATGTACAACAAGTTATACAATCCTGTATGCACAGCATGTGCTTGTACAAAATAGGTCTACATCCACATGATACAACACCAAAACACTATTACAATGCCATCAACTTTGTTGTAACAATTATAGGAGACAAATAATGGATACTAGAAACACCTATATAATTAGCAAACACTTCACTGATTTAAGGGTGATGCAATGACCACATTGAATGAGTGTGATATCGCTGATCACCATTTCACTAAATGATGAAGCAATGGTCCTTTTTGTACTTTTAAAATGTCTCATCGTCAAAACATAGATTGTCTTGTCAAATTTTCACTAAATATTGGACCTTTTCATCACTGAAATCCACTAAAAGTGGACCTTTTGCCCTTTTTGTGGAAATTGAACAAGCCTGCAAGCTAATCTGCTACCTTTGATGCTATTCTATCATTGCAACCATTGTGTCACATTGCTTCACTGAGTGAAGCAGAAATCAGCTCATTGTAGCAACAGTACAACTTTTAAAAAACAATATTATTGACTGTACATCTGATGATGTAAAATGATCAGAAACATCAAAACTTGTACATTCTCAAATTATCAGTTCTGCAAACATTCAAGTATTTTGCCGGGATGTTTACCCTGTTTGCTACAACAAATAAGCCACCATTTAACACCAACATATCACACATTCATTGCTCCTTACATTCACATGGGGATGCAGAATTTAACATCCCTCAATTGCTTAGAAAGAGAGATGGGCGCTCCCTTCCTGTGTACACTGGTCTGTCCCATTTACCTTTTTTTACCATTCTGAACTCCCACTCCTTTCAGTTCAGAAGATATTTGAGTTAGTTTGCAATAAAGATGACAAATGAGAAATGCATCTTATTTACATGTTAACCCCTTAAGTGCAAAGGTGTAATATATCTACATTGTATGAACTTTTCCCATGAAAGCCATCTAGGTATGACACCTTTTCGCATGGACACCAGTGATGGAGATTTGAAGACAAGCAATATTTTTTTTTTTTCATTTTTACATTGTTGCTGGACATTTATTCCTTCATTGTAATTAGGTCAGTTCATACTTCACTGCACTGTGCGTAGTGTTCCCGATATATCGATTACTGCTGCAACTTAACACAACTCACTGCAAATCCAGTAATAAAGGAATAACTTTATTCCGGTACAGCAGTGCAGTAGTTTGGGTAGAGACTGCCACGATGAGTTCATCCACCAAGGACACAGTTCAGTGGGTTGTACTTATACATGCATTGACATGAACTGACCTTGTGTGATCTGGGTATCGTGTTTCACACCCAAAAACCAAGGGGTGTATTTTCTAAATACATTGGTGAATGAAAGCTACTGAACTGTGCCAAGGGAATTGAGATTTTACAAGCTCATAGTGTGCAGTTTGGTCAACTCAACTCACCACAATGCAGATGCAGTTAAGTCTGAACCATTCAGGGACAGAATAAGACAACCAATTGCGCGTCTGATGTAGTTGACGGCAAGGGGCGGGCCAGGTGGTAAAATCATGGAGGGGGGGCGAAACATCAGGGGGGGCGAAACAGTACAAAATGAACCCTTGTTAAAAAAATCCCCTAATTTTTGCGCAAAACCCCTGATTTTCCTAATTTTGAAAAGCTCAGGGGGGCGTGGGGGGCGCCCCCATGCACCCCCATGGCGCCGCCCGTTTGAACCGTGCAGAACAAATGTCGACCGCGAAGAATAATCTGAACATTTTGAGCTAATTAAAACAGAAAGTTTACTTTTGTATATTATTTTGTCCGTTAGTCGAAAACCCCACTCAAATACGGCATTTTTTTGCATATTAAATCATATTTTGTTCGAACATGCCCCGCCCATACTACACATTCAAACCAATAACAGTCTGCGCTGCGCTGATTGACAAAGTTTGACATACGCACAATTGGTTGCCGAATTCTGTCCTTGACTATAATCTGTAATCACCTTTGTGCATTTGTGTTTTTTTATTTTGTTTTTTGTTTTTAATTTTTTTGGTTAATTTTTTTTTACTTATAATTTTTTTTGTCGTTTTTTTTTAAAGATGTCCTCTTTTGATTTTTTTTTTAAATAAACATTTTCAAATCCTACTCATGCATTTACAAGCTGCATTTTCTTGTTTTGTTACTTTTTTTTAACAATTTTCATAGTTTTACTATTTTTTTGGATAATTTTTACCATATTCTTTTGTAAATTCTTCCTTTTGTCTATTTACAAATTTGGATTCTTGTTCAATTTGGAATCCACTTTCTACTATGAAAGTAAAATAGCATTATTAATCAGACTTTTACACCAGAAAAAAAAAAGAAGAAAAATACCTACATAACGATTGCAGGACAAGAATTTCTGATTGTCGATAAATTTGACCAAAGTGAACAGAACGTATGAACTTAATCACACATAGAAATTATATTTTTAAATAAACAGTCTATATTTTGGGGCAAGAATATAACAAGAACATACCTTGTCATGGAATTTGCTAATTTTCTACCTATGTAACTTTGATAACACATTAAAACAAATAAATAGGCATTTATCCCTTTTTCATATATATCCAATTCCTAGCAAATCTGGATATTATACAAGAGATAAATACGAACAATTAACAGCAGACTGGCTGGTTTGTAATGCCTCACTCATCTATCAACAGAAAATGTGGTGACAAATATTAAACTATATGTGACATGGTATATCAAAACCAAGCTGAATTGGACAGGAGATGGAATTTGAGTTCATTGTAAACTAAAACAGACTTTTTACTTTGCATTGCTTTTTGTTTCATCTCAATATCAATGCGAACTGAATTTATGGAATTTTGACGTTCCAAATTGTTCAAAATGAGAAATAGCCCATAAAACAATGAAAATAATAAAGAAATATAAAAGAAATGACAAATATTTTTACCAATGGAATTTTACTTTCCAATTTTCACAGCATATTTTTAACATAGCTAGACTCACAAATTGGTTAAAAACTCAATTTTGACTAAAATCACATTTCACCTCATTTTGGCCTCTTTCTCCATTTAGAGCCTTGCCCAATTCTGCCTGGTTTTGATACACCACATCACATATAATACAGAGCACAAGAGATAAATGCTATAAACTACATCTATATCTGGGTATTCTGGGTGCAATTTTTCTCTAAACCTAATTGTTGATTAGTAGCACTGACGCTTTAAAAAAATGGAGAAAAATGAATGCACTTTTGATTTTTTTTAAAGATTTTTTTCTATATTTTCTATTTTTTTTAATGTCTATTTCTCATTTTTATTTTTTTTATATCTTTTTTTAGTTGATATTTTATGTAAATATTTTTCATCATTTTTCTCTTTTAAATAGAAAAAAAAATCAGGAAAAGAGATCCTGATTAAAATATAACTATGTGTCATGGGGATAAACAAATATCTCACCACCATATCAATAACTACATTCAAATCTGTGGCACCAAGAGATTCATTAATACTGACAAACACTAACTTACACCGACTAATCAAACTCTAAACCCAGGGCCAGACATTTAAAATGCATTAGAACTAATTACATACCATATCGTCTGTAGTAAATGCCCCCTCTAATAAACGCCCCCTCATTTTTTTTGACCAAATGTTACTAAAAATACAAAAAAATCTTGTCATGCACGTAGACACTACGCAATTGCAAAATTTGGTGACAGGTTTGTCAGCCTGAAACGGGCTAATAAGTGCCCAACTTACCCAGTATGTCAACAAATTAAAGTGTAGATTTGACAAAGTGCAGATTTTCGTAGAAATTAGATCTCTGTAAAAAGTGTGTTAATTAGACCATTTTAGCAGGCATATACTATTTTCTATTTTGATGAACTTGCTCACACATCAATCTTTTTTGTACAGAAGCACTGGGGTATTCCAGAAGTCCTTGCTATATTTTGCAATGGAAATATAACTGAACAAAAGACCCTGGGGCATCTATTATAGACGATACAGTATTCTGAATTGACAGATATATCAGTCAAAGAGTGAGTTACAAGTCTGCAACTCATTGTGAGATTGGATATAGACTTGTGATTGTACTAGTAAAGCAAGTGAGCTCGAATGACTTTACAAAACTTGTATGACTTCAGACCCTACATCATTATGAAGAGTAAGACTGAGGTCATGTCCAGCAGGATTAACAACATGTAGGTTAAAGACACTGCCAAAATGGCTTACAACTGCAGAAATTTAAGATCTGTAGAATCAAAATGTTGGGCTTTCCTGCATACCAAAATTTCTTGAAAAAAAACATCAACTCTTTGATGATATCCCTCTGTATATCATTTCAAAGTTACAAGATTTTGACTGCAAGAATTATAGGTGCCATATTTGATAAACAATTCATCTAAGACACAATACAAGCTGAAAAATATCCCCCGTAAAAACTCGAGTATAAAGTCAGAGATATTTTCACAGAAACGAGAAGCAAGAAAAAAATATAGAAACTGAACAATACAATTTATCTATTAGTTGAATGCCCTAATTATGATGTATGTTTTTTATTTTATCTTTACATTTCAAAACAAAAGGACTTCTTGCTGAGGCACGCTATATTAAATTGACAAATGTGCGAAGAACATGCTAGTGTGTTAAAAGCAACTATTTTGTAGAAGCCACTTTCTACCCTCTAACATATGGAATTATGGCCCAAGGATAAATCAACTTCACGATACCAAAAGAACTTGGAAGAAGCCATAGCCACTGATTTCATCTTCTAAAATAAAATAAATATCTAGCTATAAATGGAAATCTTTTAGAGTGTTTTTGAAATAACTATTTTGGAATCATTGTGTGAATGGTAACAACAAGTATTCTAATGAAACTTCTAGGCCATTTTCTACTCATCTGGTTGAGAAATATGGCTTTAAATTGCATAAGATACACCTACACATAAAGTATGTGTCAGCGAATTTGAAAAAAATCTTTCTCTCCCTCTCAATGGAAAAAAAATACGTGATAGACACCAGTAGTATCAGCAATATTAATTCTATAACACAACAATAGGATTAACCTTACTCTTCGTTTAAATACATAACATGCTATAATATCATTTTTTAACAAATTTTCCTGTTAACCCTTATTGCCAATATTCTTTCCACACTATTTCTAGGACGAAGAAAATAACCATCCATAACAAAACTTACGAAAATATTTTACAACATACAGCACTCTGACATGACTAATTATTTGTCAGAAATCACATAGGGTAAAATCCTATTTCTGGGATATATATATATTTATAGCACGATCTGCTATAATGGGACACTAGTCTACAATAGGCGTTAATGCCCAATGTTCCCAAAAACACACAAACCACACAAAACACTTGTATTACAAAGATTTCAAATAACAAGTTTCTCACTTGTAAAATACATGTATACTAGATAATTAAGCTCAATAGATTGGGAGTGAATAGCTCCAAGCAACCCAAGAAATTAGAATGCAAATTAACTCAAATTTACACACACAGATTCAGACGAACAAAAACCACGTCACGTGAACCTCAACCACAAAGGAGTATGTACATTTGATACATTTTGTAATTCTAAACAATTCTTAAAGGATACCTGTTTTTTTCTTGTAACAAATAAATGGACACATCTTCCCCTTTTCTATTTCAGAAGGGGGCAACAAATAACCTCAAATCTGTGCTCTGCAACATGTGTAAATCAAACGAGAAACACATTCACCGGTTACAATATAAATGAGCCTGTTCACCTCGTTGTGGTAGTGGAAATCATGGAATTAAGACTTACATACCGCAGTCACACATACGTTTTGCATTGCTGTCTTTGTTAGCGCTTGTAATTACGCCCGCACTTGGGTGCGGCACCAGCGCTTGCACCTCCACTGCCTCGACAAGGTGAAACAGAGTGTAGATATTGTGGTTCTCAGGTTACTGCATTGTTCAAGGGATGTGTGGTATTATCATGTCAGGATACTATTTATGGCAAGTTTGTCTATCTGCAGCACACTGGTCTTACTGCACTTCACCAGAACTAAAGGTCCATTCATACATGGCCATTTTCTTACATGGTAGCCTATACGGCAGCTACACCATGTCTACCGTGGCAGCTACTGCAGAGCACACACTGGGCTAATTGCGAGGCAGTAGCTGCAAGATAGGGCTTACTAAGTACACAGTTATTAGGTATACAGTGATGTGGCTACTCTGCTGTACCTACCCCAATGGCTACCCCGTAGTTGCCCATAGGTGGATAGAAGGTGGATGTTGTGTAGAGTGTAGACAGTACCGGAGTAGACACACAGCTACCACATAGCTACTCCGCGGTTACCACGACGCCATTTGAGAGTGGATGAAAATTTCATGAAATGAGGGCGCTATATACTTGTTCTCTCTCCTCTGTTTAGCATTTTTTTTTAGGAAAGTCATTACGAAATTCAAAATCGGGCATCATCAAAAACCCCCATATACCTGCACATGTAATAAAAAAATACATCGGTCCTCGGACCGCTTGTGTCGCCTGCCGTCGCGGTTAGTGAATGATAGCCTAACATGACCTTTGACCTTGGTATGTGACCTTTGACCTCATTAACAAATGAGGGATCCCATGTTGCACCTATGATTCAAGTTTGGTTCCAATTGAACTTCAACTTTTCAAATGAGGTCAATTTTACAGTTTCAGCCTATTTTACAACTTGACCTCACATGACCTTTGACCTTGGTATGTGACCTTTGACCTCATTAACAAATGAGGGATCCCATGTTGCACCTATGATTCAAGTTTGGTTCCAATTGAACTTCAACTTTTCAAATGAGGTCAATTTTACAGTTTCAGCCTATTTTACAACTTGACCTCACATGACCTTTGACCTTGGCATGTGACCTTTGACCTCATCAACAAGTGGGGGATGCCATGTTGCACCTGTGACCAAGTTTGGTTTAAATCCATCAAAAGTATGAGGATATTACAAGCAAATGTTAACCCTTTTTCACAACAGACATCAACAACAGACATCAACAACAACAACAGCAGCAGACAACTACAGTGGACAAAGTGATCCCTATGTGTCTTCCTGCCTTAGGGCAGGCGACACAAAAATGCAAATATTAGCCAAATATATTTACAAAACAAAATTGGCATGAGAAAATACTGACGCGCTGAGAGCCGGTGTAACCAGGTAGCTACTCCACGACGGGGGAGACAGCCGCTGTGTGTACACTATCCGTCTATGCGGCAAAATACACGGAATCCTGGCCGGTGAGTGTACGTCTAGGGGTAGGTAATCCATGTCTACTCGGTGGTAACTGTGTGGTAACTACCATGAAGAAATTGGCCGTGTACTTCACTGTACTGTATTGCAATGGAGTGCATTGAAAATGGATGAAAACCATCTCTGACTCAATGCATCACTAAACACAGTTCAAATTGCACTGCTCTGCTGCTGTTTTTTGAAATTAGTTATTCTGAAATTAGTTATTGCCTGTAGTAGTACTGGATTAGCTGCAAGGGGCATAGATCCTGTGGCTAGGGATAGTATTGGCAATGAGGGTGTTGGATTATCTACCAAAAGCTGACTGACTTGCCAAGAATGGTAATAAAGATATTACCTAATCAAAATTGCAATTTTAACTAATCACAGTATTTTTATTTGATTTGTAAAGAATTCTATATTGTGCCACCAGCCTATAAATTCGGCAACCTTAACAGAATAAACTGCATATTAAAGGATGTGGTGGCAAAATACTGAATGTATCCCTTTTATTTTTTGACAGAAGATTTGAGGCTCGGTATTGCCTGTCTGTATGGTTTTGACCGATTCCAATTGGTTCCGTATACTTTCATAAGACCATCTCTCTTTAAATTTACATGTGAAAGCAACAAATAATATTATAATATGGCACTAACTCATTTTAAAACAACACTCAAAAGTAAAGACAATATTGATTATATAATTTCACTCTCTGCCCTACTAGACAATTGTGACTATTTTGATATATACATGTACATGTATTATACATGCCTATAGAAATCTCATAGAGCCAATTACAAAATATTAGCACACTACTTTCATCAAAAAAATTAACTTTTTTTGTTTTAAATATCATACATCAAAGTCTAAGTAATACCATTCCCAGACAGAAAAAGAAAACGATAGTATGTTAAAAACAGGCACTTCAGCAAATCACTTAACGATGCTACCAAAAAACTTGCAACATTCACAAACAACTAGTTAACATTACGTAATACTAACTGACGCATAACTACCATGATATCGAGAAATATCAAGAACCACACTAACAACGAACTACAATACTGATAAAATATATGACGAGCTACATTGACAACATCGACGATGGTACCATCACTAGAACATCACAACTGTGTAGTTTCCACAGTGGTATGCATCAATAACAAAATTCACAATCTGACTAGAATATATATCTATACCCTTACCCCTATATGTTGCTTTGTCAAGAACCATCTGGCAAAATGGTAAGTGTTACAAGTAGTCGTGAAAAATCACCTACTGACCAAAAGCTAGCAACCAGACAATACCACTGTACTCTAATAAATGGCAACTGACTTATATTTGAGCCTCCTCACCTCAAGTTATAAGGTATCCCAATTAGAAGCAATCTATTTATCCAAAGCCTTACTTAACAAGTAAATCCCTGTTTACTTTTAGATGTTACATGTAAAACTTCCACATAATCAAAAACCTATGGGCACTCACCCCAAAATCATATTTCAAACATCAACAGCCTTTTCAGATTCGGGGATTTTTAGCACAAAGATGATTTTGATTGCAAGTCAAAGGTTTCTTTGCCTGCAGAATGGCAGATCACTTTACACATTGCTTCCAAAAGCCAAGCTGTTGGCCCCAAACAGTGCTACAATAGGAGCCAAAAAGTTGGAGACTCATATACAAAAATATAAGCAGAGAAACCACTGCTGTTACTATCATTACATTAATCATTCCAAAGCTTACATGGAACTTGTAACTTTCAGTATGATGGATCCCATCATGGCTTGCCTGCTATTCTTTGTACACAACTTATAAGGGAGTTTCCATAACCTGACCCATCTGACACACTTTTTCTGACATGCTTATGAATTCGGAAACCCTTCACCGAATCAGGGTTAGCACTAAGTTTTGAAACAAGGGGTCCAGTGGACCCCTTAACAACCTGGAATTGCAAATTTTGAGGGTCCAATCGCAAATTCTGGGGGTCCACATTTTTTATTGTTCAAAATTGCAAGGGTCATCTTCATTCAATCACTAACAATGCAATTCTATAGCAGTCCAATGTAGCTGCCATGGGCCGACCTGCTCCAGGCCTACAAAAAATGTTCAGTCTTTCTGGGACCTTTAATAGTAATGGACAAAATTTTCTGTCATTAGTGTGCACATAACGATCGTGTAGCCCAAAGTCCATACGGCCGGGGTCCTGGAAGCCAAGGGTATTTTGATGCTCTTTGGTGCAATCTGAGCCTGTTTTTGAAGCTTTTTTTGTGTAAATTTTAAGGCCATAATTTTACAAATCTAGAAATATTTACTATATAATAATGCCATGATTCAATGCTGCAGTTAAAAATGTCAGTTGGAAATGTAGACTACAAAAAGGGTATACATGTAATGTAAAGCATTCAATCAATTTAATTGTCATATTAAAGTTGATAACATTTTAAAGTGTAATTTTATTGTAAAATGACAATATTATTTTTCTTTAATTAAAATTGCCAAACAAGACCAAAGAAAACTACACTTGTCTTTCTGCTGTTTCTTTTTTATTTAGAAAAAAAATCATTGTCCACTAAATATATTGTTAAATAAGTCAAACATGTAACTTTGTTTCTCAAGCTCCCCCTCCCCTCCCATAAATAAAATAAAAACTATCAAAATTTACAACCCCCACCCACTTCCCACCACCACCACCAGTTCAAGCCACCAGCTGTTTTCTAAAATACACCCCAGTATCAGCAGTGGGATAGTCCAAGGGATTCATGAGCCACAGCCCTGGGAGGTGAACCTCAGGTCAAGTAGGTATTATGCTTTTGTTAGTTACCATGTTTACAGTTTCTGACAGGCTCCACATTATTGATTACAAAGCTAGTAGGTTACATTTAACTCTTTGAGTGCTACATTTCATCATGGAGGTACTGATTTCATGGATCTTTTTACGTTTTAAAAAATAAACCTATGGACATAACATGATTTAAGATAAGAATTTGGATAAATAAATGCTCAATATGTATGTTTTATATTTTAAAAGAAATTGGATGTTTGGAATTCAGCATTTTGAATGGAAAACTTTGAATGAATTTCTCAAGCGGGTTCTCAAGCTGAAACTCACCTACTGTCCAAGGGTAAATGTGAAAATAATATGGCAGTTAGCAAATTGTTTAAATCATTGGGATAGTGGGACGGGCTGATCTGGGGATGATTATCACTTTATTTGTAAAGTTTGCTGATGTCAATGAAAAGGCAACAAATTGTAATAATTATACTGAAGATTGATGTTTTCCCCAATGTTTTTTTTAAACCACAACTTCTACAATTTGATCAGACTTGCCGACATTTACGCAAATTAGCCTGGTACTCTTGGGGTTTGAGGACTATATTTTTCAAAATGCTATCAGCATGCGGACCGCTTCCGATACTCACAAAACCTAATCATTTAGTGGGAACTCCATTGTGCACAAGACAAGGTTCATTTGAACTATAATCTTTAGTTTGGAAGCTTATTTTTTTCCAATATTTTCCCCTGATTATTTTTTTTTAGGCTTAAAATTTTCTGCGGCTGTGAAAAGTTGTCTGAGACCGGCGGTCCCATGGATTTTGTAGGCCTGCGTGACATCGTCGGGAGGACAATATTGGCGGGGGATTTAATAATAATAATAATAAATAGTTCTTATAAGGCGCAAAATCTTCAAGAGAACTCAGAGCGCCATAACAATAACTACAGTACAAATCAAACAAAACCGCTAGAGCATGAAAAAAAAGCTGATGAAAAAGGGAGTGTAACGCGTTTGAAGTCTTGGAGCTTGGGGATACTGCGAATGCTGATTGGAAGTGAATTCCAAACAACTGACGCAGCGAAATGAAATGAGCGTTCACCAGCTGATTTAGGTTGACAGTGGAAGTTTAAATAACGTTTTCAGATGATGACCGGAGTGAACGTGATGGTTGGTAAGTGGAAAGACAGATGAAAGTCTAACGGAAGGACCTTCGAAATGCTTGAAGGCAAAAACGGCCAGTTTGAATTTTATGCGAAAGTCCACGGGTAGCCGTGAAGCTCAATAAGCAAAGGTGTAATATGGTCATGTTTACGTTTCTTGAGAATTAGGCGAGCAGCACAATTTTGGAGCGTTGTAAACGTTGTAGCTGATCAGAGTTTGATACCAGACAAAATGGAATGTTACAAAAATCAAGACGTGAGATGATGATCGAATTTACCAGAATCGAGGTTGCTTTTTCAGATGGGGATTTCCCCAGAATGTGTCATCATGTTTATGAACTTTCACTTATGCGAAATAAGAAATTAAAACAGTGACTGTAAATTTCGGGATTTATGCAACGCGAAAGTGGCAAATTCATCATGGAATTTTATCATTTGCTGAGTGTACTTGTAAAATGTCAATACTTGAAGAAGTCTCGGGAGTGATTTTTTCGGGGATTTTTTTGCGCGTCCAGCTGGACGCGTTAGCTCAATCAAAATGTAATTTTACGCGTCCGAAACGGCAAAAAGAGCGTCCTGGACGCCAAAACGCAACTTAGTGCGACCCCTGCACAGAATAAAGCACAGGTTTATTCTGTTAAGGTTTACAAATTCATAAGTATGTCAGAAAAAAGTGTGTCAGATGGGTCAACTTACAACACTATTAACACCACTTGAGGTATAGTAGTTTTCTCCTTAGTTTCCTCATGATCAGAGAGTGAGTGAGCGTGTCGCTCTCTTTGAGTACATTGTGCCATACTGCCAGGTGGTTCTTTTCGATACAACAACATAATCTACCACCAACAGCATTTTTACAAATAACTACATGTCACATACAAAACAATCCAAGGTGTGGGCACAGTAAACCTGTCTTTCTGACTAACTTTACAAAAAAAAAATTCACAGGGCAAGAGAAAAAAATACTGACTACCTAAAAATAATCCTCTGTTGAATTTTCTTTCTTGTTTTTTTAAATGCAAGCAAATTAGTGCATTTCAATCAATCTGCATAAAATTGTGGCCCATATAAATAAAGAGTTCAAAATGTTGCTTCTTTTATCCATCATATACACTGTACACTATACAAAATGCAAAACTGTCAAAGTTTATGTACATATTTTGTAGATATAAGTGCAGTTATGCATGTGTATACATATAGTAAGAAATTTCCACTCATTAGTAGGATGGTGATTCTGCGATTTGACAAAATTTTTGAGAATCTATTCCGATTCTAAAAGGAATTCCATTCAAAACAAAGTAAGTGACCTTTTGATTTGACCTTTGTCAAAAGTAAACCCACCTAGAATGTTAGTTACCATTCATTTTAATCACTAATTCAAATACCTTTTTCATTAATTCAAAATACATGTACTATAAATTGAAGGTAGTTTTGTAAATCAATTTGGACAATGAATCCGGGGGGGCCACTAGTATTCAACGGTGGATATGAGCGTTAACCAAGCAAAACGCGTCAAAAGGTGTCTTTTTCCAACAGGAGATGTACGCGGCGTACATTGTTTGGGGTGTCAAAAACAGAAAAAACATGGACAAAAAGGGTGTTGTTTTTTTCTTACCTGAAAATGTCATGTTATATCTATAAGCAGGGGTCAAAATCATCAAATATTGTAATCGGGAAAGTGGGAAGTAAAGCAACGCCAGATAATAAGGTAGATTTACGATTCAATGCACTGTGTACTTGGTGAGGGTCATCATAAATGGATAAAAATACTTTTTTAGGGTATGTTTTTGATTGTGTTTAGTCGGTGAAAAATATGTGTTTAGGGTGCACTTTGGAAGCAGTGTGCAGCATCATATCCACCTTTGAATTACAAGTGGCCCCACCAGGGAATCAATCATATGATCATTTGGAAATGATTCTCAAATCAAAATCATCAAAGCTTACTGATAGGTGGTGTAAACAATTCACTATAATAGACTACAGATGAGTACAAATATCAGGAAGATATACGACAATCACGGTGCCGACTATAACCCGGCCAATGAATTGGTTTATAAAGTCCACTCGATAACACTTTCAATTGTCCAGGCACAATACAGTGACCTATACACACCAATAAACTAACAAAGTGACCTAGGTATGATGTAGGCATAAGGTGGGTTTTTATCGGCAGAAGTCTGCAGACGCTAGCTTTCGAGGCATGCTTTTTACGCAAAACATGTTTCATGCATCCAGAGCACAAAGCTGGTTTGAAAGACTAGCGTCGACCGACGTCTGCATATGAAGTATGAACCCACCATTACAAGAATAAATTGCTGCCAGGGATCTGTCGGCACAACTAAGGAGGCAAACCAATCTCTCCTCCCCCCCCATCAAACCTGTTGAAATGTTTTTACCTATGACTAAGTACTTGTGGACGGCCTTGTGGCAGGAAGGCGCTCCTGGCAAGCTGGCATCATCTCACCAATGCGTCATGCTTGCATATTGATAGTGTGCAATGCCATTGGTCCAATGGGTAGCGACTACGAATGATCATCATTTTTCCTCCACAATTTCACAATTTTCAAAATACTAGATTAGATTGATGCCAAGTAATTCTTCATAAATACTTTTTGGGTGTGAGATACAAGTACATAATTTGAATTCTCTGTGAAAAAGAGAGGAGAAATACAGATGTTCAAGAAGTTCCACATGATGTATAATCTTTCGCAACACCACTCCATTGGAAATTACATTTTTCAGCTGTTGGCAAAAACAATTTGACCACAATTTGGTCCTAAATCATATACATTGGAGCAGGTATGTACAGTGGGACTGACCTCATGATATTTGGACCAGGTAGTTCCACTAAAGATATTTAGAGTCATCTCTACTCAGTTGACAAATTGATCTAGGAAAAAACGCACCTGTCCATACAGTGAGAGACCGTTTTATTTGAATAACTGTACCATTCGTAAAATAAATCTATACGAACTCCTCTTCCCAAGTTCTGAAACTGATAGTATCAAGTTCGTTTGAATAAGTTCAGGTGTGTCTTGCAGATAACCTGTGGGTGTGAAATCAGGAATTATATCAGTCCCACTGTCACAAAATTCAGACTGATGGAGAGAATGCAAGTGTAATTGCGTTTCCTTCAGGCGCTGTCGTCATTTCTTGGAAAAGTGACGTAAATATTAGTGTGATTGCGAAAGTCATACAGGTGGAACAATCTTGCAAGCCCCTTCCCTCCACTTGACCAGATATGCATGACCACACATTACAAAAACATTTGATTGTCAAGTGATCGTCACATACTTCCAGGTTTACGTTTGCAAAAACAAAAAATTCATCAGAGAAATCACGACAGCATCCGCAAATGACATCAAAATCCTTTTAAAATCACTTTTCCATGAGATTATTAAGTCTTACGGTTATAGGTTTGTTGTTCCATATTTGCATCAAAACCTTTGCATGGTGCAAGCTCTCTGCTACATATTATCTTCACTACGAACTATGTAAAGTTGTCTTACACAACAAAATTTCATTCCTTGGGCAACAACCAGAGGGTGTTTTGAATCAATCCCATAATGCATTTCAAGTTGCCTATATTGTTCTGTACAAAACCAATGTCAGTATTTAGGGATAAAAAGTGTTCAAGAAGTTTGAGAACCACAAGACATTTCATGATCGTGCTCAAAATTACCAAAGCACTATTGCTTTGTTGGCTAAAATTACTGTAAAAATCAGGATTTATGTGTTAAGAATAGAATATTTGTGGGATCACATGACAATTTGAGGTGAAATTCCCCAAACTGGTGCATTATGGGATGGACTCAATACATCCTCTGGGCAGCAACCTATAAGATTGCAGGACATGACAGTCTTGCTGTGTATGATCAACTCACATTCGTCAATCATTTCCAATCCATGTAGGAAATCTAGTCAGTTTCAAAGCAAACAAGAATTTGATTCCCCCACCCTCTTTCAGTCTTTATCAAAAAGTACACGCTTGAGATATAAATACACACCAAATATGAAATGACGACTTTGACAGCAATGAGAAGGGCAGTGTTAGTATTCCTTATCACAGTATGCAAAACCTGAGGCCTCGATTTATGAAAAACAATCTACACCTACATATCTAAAGGCTAATTTTTTTGGTTTGTTTTTTCTTTTTAAATATTTTTTTAATGAGAGCAGTATCTGTGTTTTGGTACTCGCTTTCTTTTTGTAATTTTTATTTTTTTTTAAATATTTTTTTTTGTGACCAACCATGTAAAAATAGGTTTCACATGCAACAAAATAACAATGTATGTGACGTTGGTTTAACTATACACAATGTGAAAATACAGAATGGGTTGATGTCCAACAAAAATGGACTGCCTATACATTTGAGGGAGGGTGATTGGTAAAACAACCTATGTATAAAGTTAGCTCAGCTAATACAAGCAAATGAAAGGCTCCAAATTGATCAATATTCTGGTTACACCTTGCCCAGTCAGCGCAGGAAACTCGTATTTGCAATAACTGCCAAGCACAAAATGATTATAATGGTATTATCATGCAATGGGTACAGTCATTAAATCAGTAGTTTATCCTACAGAAAATCTCTGTGCATTGTGCACATTGAAATGCTGACAGTGATTCTTGTTTTCAGGTAAAATCCTGCACTACTGCCATTCTTACACTGATTTTGATTGATCAATTACAGGATACAGTAATTTGCATAACCAATTACAGAAGACTTTTTAAAATGTCAGAGCTCAATCCTCTACAGCGCTACCACTTTTCTTACCACACAGCTGGTTGGCTCAATAAATGATAGAGCTGCCATTATAACCAATGAACAGGGAGTGCATATGGGATTAAAATTACACAATACTAGGGTCAGAAGGTATTCCAGATTGTGGTAGATGTTTCATATAGAAGTCCCAAGTATGCAAATGAGATATTGCCATTGATTCCGCCAAGTGCAAAATGTCTACCCATAAAAGGGTCTTGAGATGTACAATCACATGATGACCCATTCTGCATTTACAAGCAGGTGATTTTAACAACAAGCAGTCACCACACAACTTTTGTGCACTAACCAAGCAAATTGCATTTACTTCATAACTTTCCCTCTGGAAGGGGGAATGTATTTTGTAAGCTTTGAAAAAAAATAAGCATCAAATTTCTTGAGGGCAATTTGTGGATACCTAATAACAGATCCACCTGGGGTGAAGGAATCAAAGGCTGGACTAGGTCTTTATTATTATGGCCTAAAACATTTGTTGAATGCAACAGGCCATTTGGTCTTTTGTTTATTGTTTGTAGAACGTAAAAAATTAAATGGCAAGGTTTCAAATTATTTTACAGCCAAATTATATTCACCATATAAGGTACAATGGTTAATGTGCAAGAATTTAATTCCTCTACCTGTCCAATATGTCTAAATTGTCATTTGGAGCCTTCTGTTACATTAAGTACATTAGACTTGTCACGGCTAAAACCATTTACTTGGAACTTCCCCTTGATAAGGTTACTAATGGATGACATTGTCCCATACAACAAATGCTTATACCTGGAGAAGTTCCATGGATTTCTGTTTACCAAGTATTCGACCTAATTAGCACCCCTCCCATAATAAGTGTCCCAACAGGATGCTACAAGTGGCTTCTGTGTAAGCACGCCTTTCTAATAATGCACCTGTAGAACTAAATTCGGTCAGAAATTAAAACAAAATTGCCATATGGCTTAGGATTATGACACGATTATGGGTTCAAATAAAGAGCAGTTTAATGTTAACACGAGTAACATCCAACTTGTGACTTTCATTTCATCGTGTTTCATTTCAAGTGCCCCATCAAAACGACTGACTTAAGTGCATGCCCAGGGTGCTAATTAGGTCAAATATGGTAATTTTTTTATTCTACAAGAGCAAAATGTAGGAGAGATCATATGAAATCTTAATTATCAAAATTTAATACCAAATGCATTAATATATATTCTAATGTTGTTGGAAACATTTGGACATTAGAAAAAAATGAAGAGCTTTGCTTGTTCATATATGTCCTTCATTCAGTCCTTCAAAAATCATGCACATGACAAAAGCAAAGAAACATATTGGTCACACACTATACTTTTTACAAAATTCTGAACCTGTTGTTAACATATACAATGATTTGATACAGGCTAATTAAAATAAGAATAATATCCATCCTTATTCTGTCTGTTTCCAAGGTCTTTGATTAGAGAGTATGGATCAGGCGATGCCGTCTTGACGCGATCCTCTTGCGGCTTAATAAGCTTGGGCTTCGGAGGAGCTCTTAGTACGTTTGCATATGACATGGCTGCTGGTTGTTTGGATTCTTCCTTCCCAGCCCCCGGGGGACCCGGTGGTACAACTTGGTTATCAGTACCGGGAGCAAACAAGATGGGTGAGCTTGGGTGGTAGGAGTTCTGATGCTGTTGCTGCGGCTGCTGCAGCTGCTGCTCATGGGAGTTTTCTGCAGAGTTATGTGCTTGCAATGCTGGTGAGTAATTGTGTGGTACCGGCGATGAGAATCGCCTGAAATCTCCTGCCGCTGCGGCCGCCATTTCCGCTGCAGAGACCCTGTCAACAGAGTTTTTCATCATGGACCATTCCTGGTGTGAATTGCTACCGGGATTGGCATGGTGAAGTGATGGAAAAGCAGTCTCGTTCAATGTTGGCAGATTGTTGCCAAATACATCTTGCGGTCTGTTCATACCACCTGGCGTACTGTTGACCAGTCTTGGGCTGTGCTCTGAAGATGATGAACTCCCTGATCTGCCTGGGATCTGAAGAGATAATCTTGACATCTGGTCTATCTGAGCTGAGGAGGGCTCTCCTGGGCGAGAATTGAAATATTGGTCCGGAAACTGGAATGCTTCTGGTGGGAGGTTGTTGTGATGGAGAGGTGTGCGGGGAGTGCGTGGGCTGGGGTCGTTTGCACCAAAGTCATGTGTGGCAAGATCTCTCACAAAAGGAGGTGTAGGAGGCTCACTGCTCCCTCTTGATGAAGGCACGTCATAGTCATGACCCGGCTGCTGCAAGAAAATGCTGGCATTTCTAGATGTGTTGTTTGGGAAATGATTTACTTCTACATGCAGTGCTTTATTATGTGTCTCTGAAGGCATAGAATTTGAGTGCCATTGGTCTTGATTTGGCCTTGCTTGACCTGCTGGTGTTCCTTGGTGCTGCCGCTGTAGATGGTGCAAGGCTTCATTTTGGTGTCCTTGATTGTGATGTGCTCCTCTTTGTTGCATCAACAACCCCTGCTGCTGCTGTTGTCTCACTGGTCCTTGTGCTCCCAAAGGAGGTCCTGGAGGATGTGATTTATGCTGCTGCTGCTGCTTTAACTTCTGTAGCAGCTGTTCCATCTGATTCACACCTTCATTACCTGGATGTACAGCATTCATTTTAGTCGACTGGGCCCTTCTCACACTAGCCAAGTAGTTATTAGCATAATCCTGACCTCTTGTACGCAAAAGATAAGTAAACTCTTCTTGAATTCGCATCTCCTCTAATTTAGCTAGTGCCTGTGGCTCACCAGGCCCTGGTCCGTGTGCAGGACCTGGTCCAGGACCAAGACCTGCCCCTGCTGCTGGTCCTTGCCCTGGCCCTGGTCCTTGTCCTGGTCCTTGAGCTCTACCTATATTGGGACTATGGATGTTACCTTTATGTGACCCAGGACTGTGCCCATGCATGGGGACAATCGGATGTCCAGGCTTTGGGCTTGATCCCTGTCCATCTGTAAGCCTCTGTTCAGTCCTTGCCAGTGGTGAACCACGCTGCTTGACTGGCGTGTGTTCCTTGGATTGAGCACTTTTATCACCTACCTGCTGTGGAGAGAGCTGAGATGGAGACAATGCTCCCATCTGAGGTGGAGGTCCACCTGTGTGCGGTGGAGAGTGCCTGACAGGTGGTCCTATCCCATAGGGATGTATCCCATGGTGAGGATACTGATGAGGTATACCATGGTGGTCAACGTAGGATATACCGGCATGGGGATGATGATACATAGGGCTTCCGGGTACCATCCGCACAGGCATAGGCATAACTGGTACATACAACACTCTCTGTCCAGTAAACGGATCGATTACATGCATTGGACTTGCTGACCTCACCATTCCTGAATGTGCTGCAAATCTGAGAGGTGCACTGCCAAGCGGGTGTCCGGCTGCCGTCTGGCTTGTAACCGTGGGTGTAGGTGATGACAGCATCGATCTGGATATACCCTGTGCAGTCACAGGACTGCTGCGAACACCTGGGGAGTGATGGTGACCTTGTATGACAGGCGCCCCCATGATTTGATTACGAAAGGCACGTGGGATGAATTCCTTGGCTAGTGGATTGAGGATGTAGGTTTTCTTCATCTCGACCCCTGAGAGCTGAGCACGGATTTCTTCATACGGGATGCCATACAGGCTGTCGTGTTCATGACAGGTCTTGATGAAGTACTCCCAGAGTTTTCTACAATAAAGGAAATAACAAACAAAATTTAGACAGGGCCATGTAACAATAGAGCATAAATTGGCAAGGGCATTATATGGCCAGCTATACATTGGCTTCATATCTACCTGTCTGAATTTAACCAAGGGTTGAATGACTACACTGAAGAGATTAGAATTCATAAAGCACATCTGTCCTGGTTAACTTATTAAATTATTTGCATTATATGTCAGGTTAACCATATCTTCCCTACTCCTGCTTCCATAAAAATATGGCACCAATTTTTTTAAATAGAAAATATTAAAAAAGATACAAAGTGGAAATACTGCTGAATCCTATTCCTATTATATGCGTCCTAAATGAAGACACAACATTAAAATTTGAGTTAAGTCTACTTATTGAAATACGGCCAAAAAGTGGGCAATATTAGCCGTTTTGGGGAGGGCAGTTACGAATCTGCCAGATTACACAAGAGTCTAACAATCTAACCTGAAATTATCCTATTATTCTAACCATTTTTTAAATCATCAGATAGCTTAGGTAAAATAAGATTATTATTAAAAAACATAGCTGAATATGGTTGTCTACTCATCCGGTTTGCTTGCTGGTGCTTAGCCTTTATAATCGGCCCTCATAACGCTGTGTGAATATGCGACACAGCACTGAGCGTACTTTCTAACAAACTTTGATTATAGGATTTTTGGCAGCCTTTGAGGCCTTTCTTTGGATTGTTTCTAGCTTATAAGTAAAACAATTAGGCATTCCAAAATGCACATGTTATTTCCTAACTAACAGTTACCATTCCAGTCCCCTGCTATCACTTCAGGTAAAAACAAGGTGCACTTTGTGCCAGTTTACACGGCGGCCTATGGGAATCACAACCTCAAATGGCCGTCCTATAACTTGTGACGTCAGTGTAGACAGTCCTATTATCGATGACAACTTGAACCCAAGGTTGGTACTAGTCTTCTACAAAGCCTGTGTGTCTTTGTATTTCAGTGGCATAAAACACACTGATAATACCTACAAAATTGACTTCACTTAAAATTTTTAGTGACATCCCCAGATAGGACTCATAATAGGATTAGTATCAAGTACTGTTCTCTCCTTGTGTCTCTTTTAGTACTTTTTTTAAATTCCAAACATTTAGGACTGTATTTTTCACTCTTGAAAACCTCACTATTTTTTTTAAAAACATAGATCTTATTGATTTTCTTAAGTCCCTCCCTAAAGCAAAGGAAGACACAGGGAAATAAGAAATAGGAAATGCCTATATAGTGTCAAAATATACCTGCACATATAACACCCTAAAATGCTGACTTAAAATCCCAAACATAACATATATTCATAATATGCACACACACTGAACCTTAATAACATGCAGGGGGCAGGGGTAGCGCTAACTTGCGTTTTGTGGTCCTGGACCACCAATTTTAACTCATTGGACCCCTGAAATTTAACTTTCTATGTACTAAATAGTCAGTGGACCCCTTACTGGACACCCAGTTTCAGAGATTTAGGAACGACGTCCAGTTTGTCACGATAAGCTTATCGCCGCAACGATTGCAACGATAGCTTTTCGTATCGTGACCTAACCCATGTTTTATCGTTGCTGAAGGCAGGCTTACACACTGTAGATGCTAGCTTTCAAGAAGAAGAGTCACGATACGGCGACGATAAAGGATTTAACAACCTACATTTTACGAGAGTCACCTGTCTACTGACACACTTGAGTCTTTAGAAATACGTAATTGGCCTACTTCATTTTATTGCCACTCAACCGAATTAAAACTCCACGTCCAACAATAGGAGGTGATCAGCATAAAATACTCTGCAGCTATAATCGATATTCATTTACCCGTGTACACACAGGTAATTCGTTTTTGGTAGTTGGAAATCCTTCCAACACAAACTACAATTTTACAATATTAAACATGAAACAAAATAGACTATTCTGTCCCACCACAACAAAATTAAGACAAACTTTCTGGTGATCATAGGAAAATTTACTTTAAAAAAGATCAACATTTCTAGAACATTGCTAAAAAACTAACCGCTTTGTCACTTGTTTTAGGCATTGTGCTACGCAAATAGTATCCCAATTCCATTGCATGTTAATAAATACCGTTTGAAATGAAACAAATTGGCAAAGTTTTACAAATGTACGAAATTTACTAAACCCAAATTTTGTTATTGCGATGCATGATTTACTGTCAGTTTTGTTCAGAAGAAAAAATACTATATATAGATCATATTTATAGATCTTAATTACCAACACACAAACAATATACAAACAAATATATTACATTGGCAACTCTCTCTTTATTTTTTTTTTTCTGTTGTTAACTTCTTTTATGAAAATGGTGGTAGGCCTATTAGGTTAATATAAAGGTTTTTGACATATAAAACTTAAAATGTTAACCGCCCGTTTTGACAGTGATATTTAAAAACAATTACAAATCAAAATCCCTTTTAATGATTTTACAAAGATAGCGTCACT